>JAQGBX010006746.1:0-12135 GCA_034698745.1 Megaphyllum sjaelandicum
GCTTGCCCCCCCCCCCCCCCGAAGTGCGGGAGGAAACCCAGCTCCGGTCCACAAACTATAAGAAGGGGAGCAAAATCCCCCATGAGGGTAGAAACGAATAGAGAGAATCGATCGTGAGTCCAGCAAGAATTTCACAGGCAGGAGCCAGAGGGTCAAGGCCAGCGTGAACAGCACAGCTTTAAGTGTGCCAAACCAGAAGATAGTGGTGCCAGATTTACGGTTCGCGGAGTAGATACTTGTCAGTGCCTCGGTAGGAGAAACTACACAGGAGCACCTTATTGGAGAGGATCAAAAGCCTGACTAGGGTAAGATGAGCTGTTTTATAGAGGGAACCGTCTTGAGCCCAAATAAGTTAGAGATATCGAGAATCGTTATGTTATAGTATTTAGCCAGCGTAAACCCATTAGGATGTAATGAACTTAGACTTGCGTTGTTATTATTAGGTAAGAATAACCTAGGAAGTATTAGATTCCAGGTGTAATGATGAGAGTGTGTTAGTTAGCACGAGCCAAACAATTTAGCTAAGAATATGCTGAGGATCCTAGACCAGTGTCACGTGTAACTCACCTGTGTTTCTCCCGAATAAAATATGTAAAAGGATTAGTGTACAAATTGGTCCAGATTACCTTCTTTATATTAATATCTCAGTGAATGGACCCCCACGAAATATACGCCGTTGAGTACCCAAAACACCTCCAAGGGAACACTCACGCTACCACGGCGCAGCAACAAAAGTGGTCAAGTAGTTGACTCTGCCACCCCTCTTCGGAGAGCATGCTCATGGGGGGTGGTGCGGTTAACACTATTTATCAGTGTCAAATTTGCAAAATATGTCAATTTTTCCCGTTGTCACTGGTCAGGGAAATTTTTGTAAACCTGGAAAAGCCAGGGAAATTGAAAATAAATTTCCGGGGAAACCCTGAATTTTCTTTTTTAAAAGATAATCATTAACCCTTTTATTAATATTAATAACATTTAGATTTTTTGCAAATTTATGATTGCCACATGAATCGTTCTATAAGTTCCTCTATAGTCTATACCATAAAAACTTGCAAATGTATTAGAAGTGTAAGTAAATAGTTTTTTGTGATGTCCTATATTTCCTGAAAATTATCCTATTTTGTCCTATATTTGTCCTATTTTTTGGGGAAAAATGTCCTATAAATCCTATATAGTCAAGCTTAAAAGTGGCTGGGATACCTGCCATTCTTTACGTTATTATATTTCAAAATAATGGCTCGAGTGCTACGTTATTCTAAAGGACCATTACACGGGGTACCCCCAGACCTGGAAAGGTCAAGGAACTTGAAAATGAAATTTGTGGGGGAACCCTGTAACATGTACGGATACCTTAAACGAACATCGTGGCTATTTTGTTTTTACATCTAAAATGTCGAAATTCTGTTTGGACGGTTTTTTTTTTATTTTTTCATCAATTTGAGAACCATTTTGAGATGCTGTTCAAATAATGTATCTCCCCGATGAACTTGTTCTTCAAACGTGCGTCGAAAGCAGATGTTTGGCGTTATGTTTACCCCCGTGTGGGAATTGCACATGTTTCTGGGTTCGCCATGTTTGTTCAGTCTTTCTGGAAGCGTCGCAAAAGTCAAATACACGTATACATCGGAAGCACGCCGAGAAGAAAATTTATACTTCTACAAAGTTAACTCATTGCCAAATATACACAAATTTCTGAGTAGAAATTTGCAAAAAAAAAGTCACGTTTTCCGAAAAATTTAAGAAAAAGTCAGGGTATTTGAAAATGACCTGGGAAAGTCAGGAAAGAATGGTTTATTTTGAAAAAGTCGGGGAAATTCAACGCAGTCATGGCGATCCAAAATAAATTCTTCTACAACGTTAGCTCAGGGTCCATTTTTGGAGTAGAAATTTGCAAAACTTTTCCACATTTTCGGAGCAGAGATTTGCAAAATTTTCCACGTTTTCCAAGTACAAATTGTAAACATTTCCATGTCTTCCGAGTACAAATTTTCAAAATTTCTAACATTTTCCGAATACAAAATTTTCCCATTTTAAAAGATTTTCATGCAATTTTTTTAAATTTTTAAAAAAATTCTTGTAAATTTTAAAAATTGCCGCTAATAAATTAAAAAAAAATATTTTCCAGCGTCAATTTTTCACATTGTCATTTAACAGGGAAGTTGAAAATGATATTTCTGGGGGAACCCTGTTCTGCATTGAAACGGACGTGTGACACGTTGAATCCCTCTCTTCCTTTCTGATAGCTATAATAGTAAGTCACTGTACGAAGCGTTATTGCAAAATCACGCCTCTATTTGCTCAACCACATGAAAAAGCCTTAAGGTGAAGCCTAAATTCATGGTCGCTCTTCCTGGTTGCGCCACGTTTCTTTTCTGCCGATTCATTAAGTTGCACCCTGAATTTAATCTAGTTTTATTTCCCCCAATTCGGTGCCACGGCTGCGAAACAACTTGTTTGTATTGGCAAAGCTCCGTGTTTGCTGCGAAGTGTCGTATGGATTTTCGCCGTTTCAGTGTTTCTTTTTTCAGCGCTGAAGTGGATTGTGTTTTTTCAGCGTGCTTATATACTTTATCGGCGCTTTTAATAATGCTTTTGCTATTGACTCGTCAGAAGTCGCGCTGTAGCCAATCGTCGAAATGAAAATAGCGTCGGAGATTCGCTTCGAACGAAGGTCGAAGCTGGAATTGGTAAAGAAATTCAGCCAGATTGTCTAAACTTACTACGGTGCTGAGGAAACATCGCTCGAGTAGGACGGAGCAAAGAACTCGAGGCTGTGTTTCAATAGGCAATTTCTATTCGGCGAGTGCAGGGTTCTCCCAGACCTGGAAGTCAGGGAAAAATGACTCATTTTGAAAGTTAGAGAAATTCTAAGTATTAATGTGGTCACAATCCAGAATTCATGCTTTTACGCTTCTAATCAGGGCCCATTTGCACACTTTTTTTAAAAAAATATTTAGTACAAATTTGCAACATTTTCGACCGTTTCCGAGGACACATTTGCAATTTTCTCGAGGACAAATTTTCGATAGTTTCTTGGTTGAACCTAGCATAACCTCCCACAAAAAAAATCGATTTTAATTTGGCAAAAATCTCAATTTTTAGTAGGAAGTGAATTTTGCGAAAGATCAATGCAAAACACGATTTTCAAAATCGTGGTAACATACGCGTATATCAATTTTGTCGTTTGCCAGGTAAATTTGTTTAAAAACCTACAAGTCAGAAGTAGGATTTCAATCCAAGCTTCAATTTATTTATATAGTTCGTACATGGTTCCCCCTGACCTGGAATAATCAGGGAAATTCATCGTATGAGGGGGGCCAATGTTATAAAAATTCAGAGTACGAATTCGCACCAATTTTTTTTCGAGGACAAATTTTTCAAAACATCGAATTTCTTCCCATGTCGATTTTACAATATCGTGGATAACAGTGGTGGTATAAGTCAGGGACATTTGTTTTAAAAGCCTAGAAAGTTAAATACGTCGTAACGAAATTGTTTGGGAGAACCCTGTCGTAGTGTCGAAGTCCTGTAATCCGATTTCTGATAACCGAGGTTCGAGCTTAAATTGTTCAGCGAGTACATCCATCATCCCCATGAATAGAAAAGTGCTAATTCAAGACGACTCATTTTGACAGATTTAATCGCTATCTTTACAATATGTATACTCAAAACCAAGCAACTGGTCTTTCGCTCCACACACACAAACACATTCAATTCATCCGTGTATTCTGGGGTTAGGTCATATTTTGGGGTATGGTGAGGGGGAAAAAACTAACAATCACGCTTTTCGATCATAATCATTATTGTAATGAATCATTCCGTGCTGGTCGTCAGTCGTTTCAACTACGACACCGATGATCTTAAATTCAACGCGAGTGGTCAAGATCCGCGCCGCTCGAAGGCGTTGAATCGAAGATCACCTCTAGCGACTGATTCTCCCACGGAATCTTGTCTAGAATAACGCCATATTCTCCGAGTCCGGGTCAGACGGCGACCGCGTTCTCGCCCATGGTCGACGAAGAGGGAGAACTCGCCCCTCCGGTGACCACCCAGACCTGGTCCAGATCAGAAGTCGAGGGAGCGGCGATTTCGTCCTCGGAGACTGCCGAAGCAAACCTGTCGCAGCGACTGTTCTCGGCGCTATCGCCACACTCGTGGACCGATGGAAGATCCTGGTGCAGAAGAAGAACCGGAAGGGTCAGCCGCGGCATGCCCTTCTCCTCGTCCATCTCGGCAGCATCGCCTCCAGCGCGGTGTTTCAAGGGCCGAAGCTCGTATTCCAAGCCCATGGGTAGCATGAGTGGACCCATTTCGACGCTGTCCGGCATGCCGAAGTCCGAAGAGTCTTCGGAGCCCGGAGAGCCGTCCAGCCGGATGGGCTTGATCACTCGACCCTGCACGAAGGTGGGATCCATGGTGATCTCTGAAGTGAACATGACGGAGTCGGTGCGAGCGCACACGGTGCGGCAGCTCTCCAGGTTCAGGTTCTCCAAGATCTTGTTGAGGTGCATCTGCTGCACCTTGTAGTTCTCCCTGAGCTTGAACAGTTGATGGGCGCTGAACTTGCGAATGCGGTTGCGTTGCGAGACGTAGTTCTCCCGGACGCGGCTCATCTGCTGGACACTGTAGTCGCGCACGCGTCGTACCTGGTCGTAGTACTGGTCCCTCATGCGGTCGATCTGCAGCGTGCCGTAGTCCCTGATGTCCCTCAGCTTGTCCGACTGCGAGTAGTAACTATCCCGCAACCACTCCATCTGCTGCGTACCGTTGTCCTTAATTTTTTGCACCTGCATGTTGTAGTTCTCCCGCAGCCTGTCCAGTTGCTGCTTCTTGTAGTGTTCGATGCTCTCTAGCATCTTTCGAACGCGCTTGGCCTTCGGAGGCAGCTTCCCACGACAGCAGCACCATCCCCATCTGAAAGAAAAAAATAAACAACATGAAAGTGGATATGAATCCTGGATGTAAGAGTTCTCTAGTCCATTGAATGAAATTCATTCAATGGTCTAAGGAGACCAAGGTCTATGGACATCTTCAAAGATGCTATTGAAGACATTCTCTTATCTATCGTACACTTCGGTTCGGGTTAACATGGAAATTAAAAAGAAATTTCAAAACAGATGCTGGACAGTAGGAGAAAGAAAATGTTCACTGACCTGTTAAGTATCATGTGCACCATCTGACCAACCAACATGGTCAAGAGAAAGGCGACGCTGGTGGCAAATCCAACCAAAATGCTCACTACTTTGACTTGAACCAAGATCGAATAGTCCAGAATCATCCTCATGTTCACCGTCTGGTTGCCCAAGGAGTTTTCGGCCACGCAAGTGTAGATACCTGCGTCTTCGATCTTCACGTTGGATATGAACAAGTTGCCGTTCCTCAGGACTCTCACTCGGCCGGTCTGTTCCGGGGGAACATTCTCCGGCAGGGCTTTGTCAGCTGGTTTCAACAGCGCCAGCGCCTTGTCTTCGGGGGACCAGTGCCGGGCGCCGTTTTTGGGAGTGGACCACATGATGCTGGGCGCGGGGTCGCCCTCCACCTGGCACTCCAGGAGAGCCGTGGAATCGATGCGAAAGCTGACCAAAGGCGCGAAGAAAGTCACGGTGGCGTTGGTGCAGTTGTCTCTGTAATTGTCCTTGTCGAAGACGCTCCTGCCCTTCAGACGTTCCGGTTGGGCGCACCGGACGTCGGACGAACTTCCGAAGAAGCCGGGGCGGTCATCCTCGATGGCCGCCAACCAGTGCGAACTGCAGTTGCACCACCAACGGTTACCGTCCAGGACCAGCTGCTTAAGGTTGGTCAGCGAAGAAATCAACCTCTTCTGCAAGGACTGCAGACCGCTGCTTCGAAAGTCCAGACTCTGCAGGGAAGCGCAGTCTTGGAAGGCTTCCGCGCTGACGTACTTAAGTCGTGGAGAGTACGACACGTTCACGCTCTCCAGCAAGGGCAGTTCCGCCAAAGCACGGGGCAGAACCGCCGTCAGACTAAGCATTCCGCTGATGTCTAAAGACCGTAGCTGCTGCCCCGGCCAGAACTGAGATTGGTTCAACGAGACGATGGCGTTGCCCGCGAGGTCCAAGTACTGCAGCGTGGGCGTGGCCAGCGTGAACTTGGTCGGAAGGCGACTTATGAGATTGTGACTTAGAACCAGACTGACCATGCCCAGGGTTCCGTTCAGGGCCCAAGGATCGTACTCGGAGATGGCGTTGCGCGAGAGCGACAGCAGCCTCAAGAGCGGTAGTTCTTGGAAAGTGTTGGCCTCGACTTTTCCCCGAATGGAATTATAACTTAACAACAGAGAAGTGAGGTCTCTGAGTCCCGAGAACATGTCGTGACGCAAGAGGGATATGTTGTTTCGAGATAAGTCCAGAGACCGTAAATTAGCCAGGCCACGGAAGGCGCCGCTGGCCACGTAGACGATGGAATTCCTGGAGAGATCCAACCTTTCGAGGCTCTTGAGGGCCTCCAGGTCGCCCTCGTTGATCTCGGTGAGGGCGTTGTTGGACAGGTTGAGGAAGACCAAGTCGTCCAACGCCCGGAAGGCGGAAGGCCCTAGAGATCTAATACTGTCATTAGTTAATATCAATACTTTCAGTCGTGGCATGGCGGAGAAAGCGAGGCTGCTGATGCGGTTTAGACTGCCCCCCGTGAGAGCGAACGAAAGTATCACGGAGCGATTGTCCGGCGGCGGGATGGACGTCCAACCCGAACCCCCCTGGCAGGAGCAGGACACGCCGGAGCACGGTTCCTCCTCCTCCACCTCTTGGGCGCCCATGCAGCTGCTCAGGCAATCCGGAGGACACGCCAAAGACAACCTCATCCAGCAAAGGGCGAAAGCCACGAGGACCGCGCGCCACCTCCGCATTTCCATGCTTTTCTTGGTTTTTTTGGTCGGCGGCACTTGGAAGTGCTGTCAGGATCTGAAATAAAAGAAAAATAAAGAGGTTAGGATTTTCTTCCGCAGGACGCGGAAGTCGGGGGAAGTTAAAAACGAAATTTCCGGAAGAACCCTGCATCAATCGTCTCGTCGATTTTGTAGCAGGCATCATTGCACCAATCATCCGTTAAACCCTCCCCATTAACCCGGGCTCGGGACCGGCAACAATAGCGGGGGGAAGGGGGGATAGATGATCGGCGATGCGCTTCCAGTTTTAAAACCGACAACACGACTGATATTCGCTTCCGGGGCACCGGTCTATGACACCAACGGGCATCGCGCATTGTGTCCATGGTTTTAGTTGTTAATAATGATGATGATGATGAAGAAACTGTCAGTATACTCAGGGTGGCCACAGGTCATGGAAGTCATAGAAATCTGTGAGTGGTCAGGGAAATTTTCCCAAATAACAGAAAAATGCCATCCCTGCACTCAGTGAGATAGCAGCTCCATCCCCAATCCTCTTTAGCTAGACTCGTAACAAAATGTAGTGTTTTGCCAAGCTTCTCATTGCAATTGGTATTTTATTTTTCATTATAACAAAAAAAAAATCATATGCATTAACGAGTAAGTTTTGGTCAGGGAATTTGTGATTTAAGTCAGGGAAATTGAAAATTTCGTGGCCATCCTGTTTTAGTTGTTATTAATGATGATGACGAAAAAACTGTCAGTATACTGTCAAATGTCAGTGCCGCGTTTCAGCCGTTAGTAGCGCCACCGGTATTACTCGTCCATCGTCGTGACACCACCGCCACTCATTCCCGAAAAATCGATTTTTCGTTTTGAGCAATTTACGATTTATCGGTTTCGTTGACAAAATACACGTTTCGTTACGAATATCGTCGGCTCGAACGTTTCTCTCGAATCAAAATCTCCATCAATTCGGAGTTCTCGTCTCCGAATTGAAGATCGTACTTTCCAGGGTGGCTACAAAATTTTCAATTTCCCGGACTTTTCCCTGATCAAAACTTAATCTTAAAATGCGTATAATTTTTTTTGTCATTATGAAAAATAAAATAACAATTGCAACGAGAAGCTTGGCAAAACATTAGATTTTGTTACGAGTCTAGCTGAAGAGGATTGGGGATGGAGCTGCTAGCAGACTGAGCGCATGCATAGCATTTTGCTTTTATTTGGGAAAATTTCCCTGACTTCCGTCGTCTCCACGGGGACGAGATTCTCCTCCTGGAGCAGGAGAAGGGCAGGATGAGACATCCTGTAGGCTGTTTTTTTTTACCTAAATGTTACTACCAGTTGGCGTCTGTCTGCGTGTGTTGCGACCCTCGAGCCAAGAATAAATGTCAAGAACGCGGAAAAATCAATAAGAAACATGGCGCACCGTCGACGGTATCTCTCATTTCTTGAATCGGGTTTCTCCTAGCACCGAGCTAGATTTTCGGCCACATTTCGTGGCCTCTTCCTCCTTCGGAAGGTCCCAGGCGCACCCGGGGGTGTTCTAGTCGCGGCACTAGCTGGAGGGGCACGCCTAAATTCCTAATTGGCACGTTGGCCCCACGTCAAAATCCCCCCTTTCCTCTAATCCTTTTTCGAAACAACATATAGGAAATGTCGGTCGTTGTTTTTCGGGTAACTAACGAGGTTGACGTTGCGTTGGGAAACTCAATTTATTTCCGTTGTTCTTCATCCGCATCATCTAAGGGGATCGACTCTGTTGTTGTTTTAGTAGTCGGAAGTGCGAGAGGACGTGCCATTGGCTCGGTTACTCGAAAGCCATGTAGCGTCGTTAATTAGAGCAACCTACCCGAAACTGCGCCATGCCACCGTAGTGCTACTGCGGTGATTACGGTGGTTCCAGCTATTATCGATCGAAATAAACGATGAATGTAAAAAAACGCTGAACACATTGACCTGATCAAAATAAGTTTGCTCCAAGTTTTAAAAATACTTATATTATAGTAAAACCTGTTAAGAGTGACCACCAATAAAAATGCTGGGTTCATCACTGCACACAGGTGGTCACTTTACAAAGAATGCCTGAATTACATTAAAATAATAGACATTTACACTGCACTTGTACATGTAGTCTGTAATACAAGTAGTAAAAAACACAAAAAAAAGTACAGAATCATCATGTCCAAAGATGTAACGTGACTCATCCGTTGTCCGGTCACTTTTTTAAGGTACATTGACAATGTGAAAGTTGCAAAACAGACAACACACACCGGTCACTGTACGCTATAGACCGGTGGTCACTATACAGAGAATTTGTATGAAGGAAATGTACGCTAGAAAAACCAATACACTAAAAAGTGGTCAACATAAACAGGTGGTCACTTGTCCATGTTTTACTGTATTTACTCGTTACGTACGTTTTTTTAAAATACTTTGCTCAAACTCTTTCGGGGCGGTCGCGTGGAAAGATATGTTCGAATTATGCGATGAGACGACCGGATTAAGCGACGCTGTTTGTCTCGTAAAAGGCAGCGCTGGAATAAAATCCGTTCTGAAGGTTTTGAGCGAACAAAATGACTAAGCGTGATCGAATTAACGGGCTTTCGTTGTATATCGCATAACGGACGAACTCGATGCATCAAATTTATTTAATGTTGAGGATCGAAGTCGTGAAACGCGCCGATCTCGTTGTTTATTGTCATTCAGGATTCTGCAATTATGATGTGTAGGCAACGATCCTCTTAAGATGATCAGCGTCAGTTTAATGCGGATACATTTTAAGACCTCCGTGAATTGGCGCATCGATTTTATTAGGCGTGAATTGCGTCGTATCTTTTAATTGCTTTCTGGAAATAGAAGCTTTCGCCATTGTTTTATGGCGCCGCTTTGTTTACTACTAACTACAGTCCATCTCCGGGAATTTCGTTGAAACCGTAGTTCTTATTATCGAAAGTCGAACTTACTAAATTTGACTTTGGGCGATAAGAAGTAAAGATTCGTCCAAGCTTGGACGAAATCCTCCCACCTTCACCACTGTCTACGAATGGGAAGGTGGCGCGAATAATATAGGGGAAATTCCCCGTCATACATGTATAGCGTACCTTTTTTTTTCACGCGATTGTCTAAATTTCGTTTAAACGAAACGTACAGTATAACCTGTTAAGAGTGACCCTGTACACAGGTGGTCACTATACAAAGAATGCCCGAATTAAAATAATGAACATGTTAGCTGGTCACTTTTTAAGGTACATTGGCAATGTAAAAATTTCAAAAAAGACGACACACACTGGTCACTGTTCACAATAGACAGGTGGTCGACACTGGTCACTATACAGAGAATTTTTATGAAGGAAATGTACACTAGAAAAAACAATCCACTAAAAATTGGTCAACTAAACGGGTGGTCACTTTTCCAGGTTTTACTGTAATTCCCCTAATTAACTCTACCTTGATTAACAATTCGGTGATGTGGCGCCCTCCAACAGGCAATTTTTTGGCGAAGGGATTCAATGCAATGTTTTCGTAAACAGGACAAACGGAAGTGCTGGATTCCCCCGCTTCCACCACCATGCCAGCTTTGAAACCTAATTTTGGAACACAGAAGCCATCGTTACGTCATTGCTCATCACAATCTCTGAAATTTGATTGAAACCTAGATATTCACCGTGCATGTGCATGGTCAGCACTGCTTGATTGGCAAACTGCAAAGCTGCGAATTGGTACTTTTCGAACAATTCCTGTAGCATATATCAAGAGGCGTAAAAAGTTGGTTCGAGAACTAGAAAAGTTTTACTGCTCGAGATAAAGTTGAGCAAGATTGTTTCATGAACCGAGACTTTTCTTAAAGCAAATTTACATAACCCTTAAAAATCTCGCAACATTTCAGAAAATCTTGAAAGCTGATAAGAACTTTGGTCAAATTGAAGAATATTGGATAATACATGTAAACTTTCTTTCAAGAGAAAGTCGATAAATCTGTTTTAGAATGTCGCGGTAATCTCAATACGAGTAAGTTTCATGCGAAATGTCTGGGGAAAAAAATACTTGAACTATTTCTTCCTTGTGGGGCTGCCCAAAAGGAGGCTCTGTGGTCAACACTTTGCACTCTCGAAACTCATCTCTTCCTAACACCTTTCCAAAAGCATGTTTCCAAACCATGTGCATGAAACTCCACTTATTGATTGCGCTTCCGTCAAACGGATACTCAAGTTTCAAATCGGTCATGGCTTCCACCGCTTCCTCCCCAATCTATGATCAAGAAACAATATACCATGTCACAAAAGCATATCCCAAAATTTACTGTCATTTTTGAGTTAGCGATCAATCACAAGTTCAATGGTTGGTCCATATATGGTACATTACTGTAATTGCACATGTTTTACATCAATGTGATTAAATATTATTAAGCACGACACATGCACCAACTGTTTGAATTTTCAGTACATCAATATTTGGATAACCCCGCGTACTGAATTTGAAGTCGATCTATCAGAATCCAAGCACGAAGAGGGCCGTCTACATATTGCGTCAAAAATGGGATTCATTTTCCATCTCATCTAGCCCCAATATTATGAGTAAATGAATAAATGGATGACCTCACGTACCCGAGGCTCTATTACCAATCTAAGACTAAAGTGCATAAGGACGTCCATAAAATCCACCATCACCAATAACCCCTTCTGATCAAAATATGGACGTCTCATAGGGGGGAGAGGGGTAATGGGGCCATACCTGTTTTTTTAAAAAAACCGCTTGAAACAGAATTAATTTGATAGTGGTGTATCTTAGTGGTCTATATGGGCATGTAAATCACATGACTATTAGACTCAAACATGGTAAAGGAAGGAGTTGGTAGCATTTTTTTGGTTTTTGCCACGTTTCTTCTAACCAAATAGGATTCAATTAATGGTATTGACAGTAAAGGGTAAAGTCTGGGCTACTACATCACTGAAGAAACTGTAATTATTTCGAATAATTGGGGAGAAATAATTGTTTTCTCGATGCGTTCAATTTGGGGTAATTAGGCCTATATCCCAATTACCATATTAGAAAATTTTGTTACACTTTTTTGCATTTTTTTTACATTGTTTAATTTTTCAATAGGCAGTAGGCAACATTGTTTTTGGCTATTGTGCCATTAATGCTGTTGGTTTCAATTGTTTTTATGGTTTTAAAATATTTCAAAATAATAAAGCCGTTTTTAACTGTAAAATTTACGATTTACTCTTCTTGGGTATTTGGGGCCAAGTGTATGGCCTTCACTGTAGCTATCGGTAATGGGCTAA
>JAQGBX010006747.1:0-12135 GCA_034698745.1 Megaphyllum sjaelandicum
GTTAAAAAGTGGTAAAAATGTGTACATGTTAATTATGAACTGCCCCTAAACGAAAAACTTGGTACTAAACTTTGATTGGTTTTCACTTACAGATTACCAAACTGAAAATTGACAGCAATCCATTCGCCAAGGGTTTTCGGGACTCATCTCGACTCACCGAGTTTGAGAGGTACATGTAAGTTGCGGGCGAATTTGGAAAAACGCCACATTTTTATCGCAGATTTTGTCTGTGTTTTGCACGCTCGTCACGCACCGCCACCAGCAGGTGGCGCCACAATACGTCACACGCTAGTGCCATCTGTTGAGCGCGGTGTTTAGTTCACTCCATTTAACCGGAAACAATGCGGATAGGGGGTAGGGGGGAGTCCAGTCATTTTTGGGAAAATTTTAAGGAAGTCCTTTTTGAATGGCCCCTATGCTGATCAATCGAGACACTGTGGTTCGGCATGATCCATGTTCCCGAAACAAGATGGCTTCCAAAGAGTTACTCAGTCTCAATCCTGAAGTAATCACGTATAGCTACTGCATTGCCTTCATGGCAGCCAAATATCTTGAGTCCTTGACCATGAGATGATGCATGTGTCTCGATAGGATAGGCAGGCATATCAAAACCAAGATGGCATCCAAGGAGATGCACGTCCCTTATGGATCACATTACCTACATCTCCTCGGCAGCCATCTTGGTTCAGCCGATTCGCGTCCTCCCAGACAATGTGAAAACAGGAGGTGGCACAACAGAACCAAGATGGCAGCAGCAGGAAGACACGTACGTTTATGAACCCACAGACTGCACCTCCTCGGCAACCATCTTGGTGCAACCAACTCGCTTCCTCCTAGAAATTAAAGAAACTAAAACTGGCACGTCAGAACCAAGATGGCAGCAGCAGGAAGACACGTTCGCTTATAAACCCATAGACTGCATCTCCTCGGCAGCCATCTTGGTTCAACCGACTCGCTTCCTCCTAGACATTGAAGAAACCGAAACTGGCACGTCAGAACCAAGATGGCAGCAGCAGGAAGACACGTTGGTTTATCTACCCATAGACTGCATCTCCTCGGCAGCCATCTTGGTTCAACCGACTCGCTTCCTCCTGGACATTGAAAAAACCGAAACTGGCAAGTCAGAACCAAGATGGCAGCAGCAGGAAGACACGTTGGTTTATGAACCCATAGACTGCATCTCCTCGGCAGCCATCTTGGTTCAACCGACTTGCTTCCTCCTAGACATTGAAGAAACCGAAACTGGCCCGTCAGAACCAAGATGGCAGCAGCAGGAAGACACGTTCGCTTATGATAGACTGCATCTCTTCGGCAGCCATCTGGCTTCCTCCATTTTAGAAGTGGGTGAAGTGGACTGATGGACTGACAGAAGCGGGGTATACCGAGACAAGATGGCAGCTGTCTGTCCAGTGTCCAACGTCTCACGTGGGACATGGTGCCGAAACGTTGCTAATTTGTAGCAATTTGGTCGAAGCTGTTGTACATTAAATATTTATATTACCGACCACATGATGATGTCGAATTTAATATCATGCCCTCGTTGATAACACGTTCTCTACCATTGTTCTTTCACAGGGAGACTATGGAAAGCATGATCACGGAGCACACCTACTCGAGGTCACCTCTTCGGACATTCGGCGATGCGGAGCTGGACGCTGCCACCATGTCTCACCTGGCCATGATGGACAAGGCCCTGTTGGCCACGCAACGGGCCCAGTTCTTTTGGAGGCCACCCTTCCCACCAGGTGGCGTTAATGTCGGCGGTGGCGGTGCCCCCATGGACATGTTCACTTCCAGCGGCCTGCCGCCATCTTCGGTGTCGCAGCTTTACGGCGGCGGTGGCGCCCTGCGTTCAACTTCCGCCGGTGGTGGTGGTGGCGCTGGTGGTGCCCCCTCGGTGTCCGTCTCCTCCCATTTGTGGAACCAGTGGACCGCCTTGCACGGACTGAACTTTTTGATTCCGCCGCAGGCGGCGGCACAGATGGTTCCCGGATATCCGGGAGCAGACAGCTTCCGTTTTCCGCGCCCCGTTCTTCCCGGACTTAACCTCAACCGCTACGCCCCCTATGTGCAGCAACCCAAGCGCGTCCCCTCACCGGCTCCCTCTATGCGGACACAAGCCAATGAAATTGTGTCGGACACGCCCAGTTAATGATGACGACGACCCGCCTGCTTCCGGAAGTGGCATCCACTACGACGGTGGCGGCACCAAGTGTGTACATTTTTTTAGAAAACAAACAAACAAACCAACAAACAAAAGAATGGATTTAAAAAAAGGGGAGTGGGGAGTGTGTTTTTTTGTTTTTGTTTTTTTGTTGAATATTGTACATGAAAAAAATTAAAAAAATAATCCGTTATCCATATATATTTTCGACCAATCGCAGTGGTCACTTTAGGGGCCGTCCGCGAAGTCAGCCTAGGGCTAGCTGCTTTTTCAATGCCAACATGGCCGACTCGAAAATGCCTTAATTATGTAAAGGACTGTTTCCAAAATCGTCTGCTCGACAGCCATATTGGTGTCAGATTTTGTTTTATTATTTTAGTAACCAAGATGGCTCCCAGAGAGATGCGGGCTACGTAGTCAACTAAACGTAGCGCACGCGTCTCCTCTGCGGCCATCTTGGTTTAGGTTCTTCAGTTATTGGTCGATTCTTGAAACCAAGATGGCTGCTAAAGAGTCGTGAAATCCTACTTGAGTGGCTGTGCACAAATGATGTCCTCAAGAGAGGGGTAGGGGAATACCATTGGACAAAGGACTAATGGCGAACTCGGCTCATCACACCAGGTGCAGTTACAGTTTCTTGTGGGTGTAGACTGATGACGTCACATGTGTTGCGCAATGTGACTTCTAGACGCCTAGACGATTATAATCCGCCATGTTGGATGCACCGCTGCCACCAGCTCCCTTGTTGGTGGCAGCGGAGCACACCCGGTGCACACCTGGTGCACAGGGTGTATCCAGTCGAAAAGTGCATGTAGAGTGCACCCATTTCTGCGAAGTATGCACCATTTCCGAGCCGATTGGAACGGGTGCCGCAACATGCACCCGGTGCACGTGGGTGTACACTTTTTCGGTGAGCCAAATTCGCCATTACTCTAATGGATTTTACGCCTCAATTTGCAGGCCACGGGTTGTTCTTCGTGCATCCAATGTTGTTAGCTTAAGGCGCTTCAGCCTATCTTCTGAAGGCCAGCTTAACCATTTTCCAGTTTCGAAATTAACTGTACCTTACGAGGGTTTAATCCCCTGTCTTACTTACTCAAGACTCGCTAAATAAAGGGAATTTTTCAGAACTTCACAGTAAACATTGTATACAGAATTACAGATGATAATTTGTGGACACAATCTGAATTTGGGGGGAATTATAAGTGTATTCAGTTGGCTTCTTGCCGGCCATCTTGGAGCTCATGGTTCCGACAAAGCCAGAGCTGATGTAACCAGACCATGCTTCGGCAAACAGCGCCATCTAAGGCGGCTTATGAAACTAAAAATTAAGCAAATTGCTTCGGTAACCAAAGCTGCCCTCTAGCGGAATTTCCAAAAAAATTCCAAGAACAACAGGATGTCATTTATGCACAGCCCCTAAATACTCGTAACTATACTTCTTGTCGGCCTACTTGGAGCTCATGGTTCGGACAAAGCAAGAGCCGATGTAACCAGACTACGGCAAACAGCACCATCTAAGGCGGATTATGAAACAAAATTAAGCAAATGGCTTCAGTGATCAATGCTGCCCCCTAGCAGAATTTCCAAAAACAACAGGATGTTATTGATGCACAGCCCCTGAATACTCGTAACGACTTCTTGTCGGCCATCTTGGAGCTCATGGTTCAGACAAAGCCAGAGCCGATGTAACCGGACTACGGCAAACAGCACCATCTATGACAGATTATGAAACTAAAAATTAAGAAAATGGCTTTATTGACCAATGCTGCCCCCTAGCGGACAACCCTCGAGTGGCCACGTGGTCGAATTTGATACCTATATAGTCTCAGGATGCAATTTGATCATGTTTTCAAACAAAAAAATGAGGATTTTTTTTGAAAAAAGTAATAAAACTAAAATATGGAAGAATATTTATTTTGATTATATCAAAGTGATTAAAAAAATTTTAAAAAGTAAAAATATTTCAAAAAATGACCATGCATGCATGCACTGTCCAGTTGAATTCCCGTATGCACCCAAAATGCATTTTCTCCAACTTTAAAATTCTGAGTTTTGGGTCCAAAAATAAAAATTTAAACTTCCGGATTAAATTTATTACCCATTTTATTTCTAGAAATAAATTATTGAAATTTTATTTTCCCAAATAAAAATTATTCGTTGGACCGAATCGCCATTTTTTCGATTTGGGGAAATTTCATGATTTCCTACCTACGTAATAAATATTCAGCCATTTCAAGTTATTATGTATAAAAATCGAATGCATTCATGCGCGTATAAATATATATTATAAATATTTAAAAAAATTGTCCAAAAAAGTTTTAATAAATTCTTGTTCTTGAAAGAGGTGTCTTTTTTTGTTATTTCGCCGATTGCAGAATTTTTCAACAAAAATATATTCCCTTGTAAATAATTTAAGGTTCCCCCAGGAATTTCATTTTATTTTCAACTTCCCTGACTTTTCCAGGACTTGAAGAAATTTAATTCCCTGATCAATAGCAATTAATGTCAAAAATAGACTTAGGGCGCCAAATCGACAAATAAAAATGTTTTGTTTGCAAAATTTACTAATGACAATTTCGAAAATTAAACGGGAAATTAAACGATATAAACGTTCTAAAAATATGACAATTTTGTATTCGGAAAACGTGGGAAAAGTTTCAATTTGGTCCTCGGAAAACGCTGACAATTTTGCAAATTTGTAATCGAAAAACCTGGGCAATTTTGCAAATTTGTGACTAGAAAAGCCTGGAAAATTTTGCAAATTTGTAATCGAAAAACTTGGACAAATTTGTACTCGAAAAACGTTGACAATTTTGCAAATTTGTAACTATAGAAAAACCTGTATAATTTTGCAAATTTGTATTCGAAAAACCTGGGAAATCTTGCAAATTTGTACTAGATAAACGTCGATAATTTTTCAAATTTGTTCTAGAAAAACCTTGAAAATTTTACAAAGTTGAACTAAAAAAAACCTGGAAAATCTTGCAAATTTGTACTTGAAAAACGTTGATAATTTTGCAAATTTCAATTAAAAAAACCTGGGCAAATGTTTGCTAGAAAAACCTGAAATATTTTGAAAATTTGTATTCGAAAAGCGTTGACAATTTTTCAACTTTGTTCTAGAAAAACCTTGAAAATTTTGCAAATTTGAACTAAAAAAAAAACCTGGAAAATCTTGCAAATTTGTATTTGAAAAACGTTGATAATTTTGCAAACTTGTGCTAATTTAGCAAATTTGTACTCGAAAAACGTGGAAAATTTTGCAAATTTGTTCTCAAAATATGGGCCCTTAGGTAACTATACATGTAGAAGCATTAATTTTGGACAGCAACAACATGCCTCTATTGAATTTCCAAAATAAGCCATTCTCTCTGACTTTTAGGTACATTTTAAAGTTCCCTCACTTCTCCATGTTTTCCAGGTTTTTCAATTTTCAAAAATTGTTTATCAATTAATATCACAAACTTTTGAAAACGTAATTTTAAAAATAGTACAGGGCATTCTGTATAAAGTGACCGATGGTCATTTTTGCGACAAAAATCAAACGAAAAACACGTTTTTTTACACACGTTAACACGTTTGATCATCTTTTTAACATATTTTAAACACGTATGTATTTCCTTCCGGCCACGTGATACAAAACCTCAACATCGACACCAGTCGGTAGGCGTGATGCAGCGCCACCTGCCACGTCAAATACACGTTTTTTTAAACTCCTCCCACTTTCGACCTTTGACCTCCGGTCTCTTTTCGTGATTTCACCAAAAAATCACTCAATTAAATTGCGACCCAAAAACCGTCATTGATTTCATCGCGTAAAATAGAAAGCGGAACGCTAAAGGGGGGGAATTCCCCTTAACCTTAATTCCCTAAGGGTTCCCTAAGCGTGTACTAAGGGTGTTCCCCTAAGGGGGCGGCGAGCATGAAGAGAACGAAAGCGTGTGAATCATTTTTGGGCGCAAATTGCTCTTGTTTCTGAGAGGATTAAGGGGGGTTAAGGGAATTAAGGGGGGGTTAAGGGGGTTAAGGGGTCTATTCGTTGTTAATCTCTACCCCCTTAAACGACACTCGACACGCCCTTTCAACTGCGCTTTTCCCCTCTGAAAAAGTCAATTTGAAAATCAAACTGATTGGTAATTGGCGTTCGTTGGCGCCAGGTGGCGCAGCTTGATGGCCTAAAAACCACCGAACAAAACCACCTTTCGTGTAATTGATAAACAAAATGTTACGATTATCTAACTCGGGAATTAACCGGAATCATTATCGGAATTAAAAGAAACTTATTCCAAATAATGTAAATTTTTCAAAATAAAATGAAACTTGTACTAATAAAATGATACGTTTTCCCCAATACATTGATACTTTTTACTAAATAAAATGATAGTTTTCCCAAATATAACGGTATTTTTTCCAAATAAAATGATACTTTTTCCCAAATAAAATGACACTTTTTCACAAATAAAAATGAAATTTGTACTAATAAAATAAGTTTTCCCAAATAAAATGATACTTTTTACTAAATAAAATGATCTTTTTCCCAAATAAAATGATACTTTTTTCGAAATAAAATGACACTTTTTCCTAAATAAAATGATACTTTTTCCCAAATAAAATACCTTTACCCAAATATAATGATACTTTTTCCCAAATAAAATGATACTTTTTTCCAAATAAAATGATACGTTTTCCTAAATAAAATTATAGTTTTCCCAAATAAAATGATATTTTTTCCAAATAAAATAATTTTTTTCCAAATAAAATGGTACTTTTTTCCAAATAAAATGATACGTTTTCTCAAATAAAATGATACGTTTTCCCAAATAAAATGATACGTTTTCCCAAATAAAACGATACTTTTTCCTAAATAAAATGATACTTTTTCTCAAATGAAATGATACTTTTTTCAAAATGAAATGACACTTTTTTCAAAATGAAATGACACTTTTTCCCAAATAAAATGATATGTTTTCTCAAATAAAATGATGCTTTTCAAATAAAATGATACTTTTTACTAAATAAAATACCTTTTTCCCAAATAAAATGATACTTTTTCCCAAATAAAATGATGCTTTTTCCCAAATAAAATGATACTTTTTCCCAAATAATACGTTTTCCCAAATAAAATGATACTTTTTCCCAAATAAAATGATACTTTTCCCCAAATAAAATGATACGTTTTCCCAAATAAAATGATAATTTTTCCTAAATATAATGATACTTTTCCCAAATAAAATACCTTTTTCCCAAATAAAACGACAATTTTTCCCAAATAAAATGATACTTTTTCCCAAATGACATTTTTTTCCAAATAAAATGATACTTTTTCCTAAATAAAATACCTTTTTGCCAAATAAAAATTTTTAAATTAAAATCACAATTGTAAAATAGATGTAGATTTTTCCAAATTAACGATGCATTATTCTAAAAAAAATTAGAAAAATTCTTAAAATTTGCCATAAACATTCTCAAATTCTTTAAATTTTCAAAAAGAATTACGTTTTTCCACATAAAAACATCCATTTTACTGGAGAAGACTATTTTCCCCAAATAACGACTCATTATTTTTTTGTTAAAAAATGCTACATTCCCAAACAACAAAAAGTTATATATTAATTAAATACAAATGAATATTCCCAAAAAAAAAAACTATACGATTTTATAAATGAAAAAAAATATTTACTCAAAAAATAAGAAAAAAAAACAACAATTAATTCCCAACAATTCCGATTAATCGAAATAAAAATGCGTAACGATTCATTAAATGCCCGTTCATGTTGAGAAAGTGTCAAATGTGGGTCATTTCCGGTCAACCCCTAAGAGCACGTCATATGGCGAATTGGGCTCACCCAAAAAGTGTACACCCACGTGCACCGGGTGTACGTTTCTGCACCCGTTCCACTCGGCTCGGAAATGGTGCATACTTCACTGAAATGGGTGCACCCTACGTTCCCTCTTCGATTGGATACACCCCGTGCACCGGGTGTGCACTTGGTGTGCTCCACTGCCACCAACAAGGTCTGGATTTTCCAGGTCTGGGGGAACCCTGGTAATGTTTCATTTAGAATGTGTCTAGAATGAGTGCCCTGTCTCGAACCTTATTTCGGTTTTTTTCCAGTTTTCGAGGCGGCCATTTTGTTTTTTATTTTCATATTTTTTATAAACATGTAGGCCTACATCTAAATGATGAATGAGGGAAGCGATTGGCGTAATGGAGCTCGATTATAAAACTTAATTTTTTAATTTCAATTATTATTTTTTTATTAATTCGTAGAATTCGGAGCGAATGACTCTTAGAGCCGCCATTTTTTTTTGCATAATATTTGTGCGTATATATGTAATGACGAATTAATGACCGTGTACGGGATGATAAGACTAAAATGATAATCAAGAAAAATGTATATATATATACTACTGTTAAACCTGGAAAAGTGACCACCTTTTAATAGTGACCGCCTGTTTATGTTGACCACTTTTTTAGTGCATGTATTGTTTTTTTCTATAGCGTACATTTCCTTCATGAAAATTCTCCGTATAGTGTCCAGTGACCGCGTACAGTGACCAGTGCGTGTTGTCTTTTTTGCAATTTTTACATTGTCAACGTGGGCTACCTTAAAAAGTGACCGGATAACGGATGAGTCACGTTACATCTTGCTTTAACCCTTGGATGCATGATGATTCTGTACTTTTTTGGTTTTGTGGTTTTTTTACGACATGTTTTACGGTCTACACGTAAAAGTGCAGTCACTGTGTAGGCCTACACGTTCATTATTTTACATTAATTCTGGCATTCTTTGTATAGTGACCACCTGTGTACAGTGACCAACATAGCATTTTTTTTATGGTTACTTTTAAAAGTTTTTACTGTTTATGTATTACAGTCTACATGTATAAGTGCAGTGTAGGCCTATACGTGTTCATTATTTTAATTTAATTCCGGCATTCTTCGTATAGTGACCACCTGTGTATACGTACAGTGACTACTCATCCCTATATACTGAATTGCCCCTTGAAAGAAAATTAGTTTGTACTACCAATTAAAATTCGTTATAAGCGAGTTCGCTTTAAGTCTTACTGTGTGCGGCAAATTAAATACCGTTCAGAAAATGATCAGACTAAATATCTGATACTGGTTTCGAGGGTTGATCGAGGGGGAGGGTGAGAGGGGGGTGAGGGGTGAGGGGTGGGGGGAATTGAACGTTTTGAGCCGTATCGCAAATATGCTAATCGAGCATCTGGCGCCATTTTTTTTTCACCCAAAAATCGTTCCATTAGCATAATGCTGCCTCAAAACTACATTTAATGGCTAATCGAGAGCACCAGATTTTCAAATAAAGCAATAACTCGCTCTGCTCTACTTCATACAGTAAAACCTGTTAAGTGTGACCACCAAAAAAAAAATGCTGCGTTGGTCACTGTAAACAGGAGGTCACTATACGAAGAATGCCTGAATTAAATTAAAATAACGAACATGTTCAATTGATCTTTTCTTCACGAAAATACCTTATTATTGCAATAAGACAACTTTGACTAAAAAATTAGCGGATCGCATGCATCAAAAACCAAAGGAAATCATAACACCTACATGCATGTAAACTTCTAAATGGTTATCTATACAGTTATACAGTGAAACCTGTTTAGAGTGACCACCGAATAAAAGTGCTATGTTGGTCACTGTACACAGGTGGTCCCTATACAAAGAATGAGTGAATTACTTTAAAATAATGAACATGTACACTGTACTAGACAGTAATTCATGCCGTAAAAAACCACAAAATAAAGTACAGGATCATCATGTCCATGGGTTAAAAAAATATGTAATGTGACTTATCTGTTATCTGGTCACTTTATAAGGTATACACTGACAATGTAAAAATTGCTAAAAAGACAACACACACTGGTGACTGTACACGATAGAAAGGTGGTTACTGGTCACTATATACAGAGAATTTTTATGCAGGAAATGTATACTAGAAAAAACAATAGACTAAAAAGTGGTCAACATAAACAGGGGGTCACCATTCAAAGGTGGTCACTTTTCCAGGTTTTACTGTATATATTAAAGGGAAAACGCGTCCATCTTGTTTGTGGCTGGGTTTGTTGGTTTGTTCCTTCGTTGTTGGTGCCATTCGAAAAGGACGTTTTCGTCTGGCACGTATAGGGAGATGTGCATTTCGAAGACGCCCATTTCGAATGGCCCTTGATGACTCACAACCGGGCTGCGAGCGTGAACTCCATGGGGAATTCCAAGGGCAATAAAACTGCCGAACCATTTTACCCCGGGAAAGGCCGGGTTTTTCTGCTAGTCACTAATATTACAGGTTGATCAACATGTGGTGAGTCCCTGAAGCTAAATAAAGCTGTTTTATGGTCACTCTTAAAATGACCACAGCACTGGGGCCCTATGGGGTAAGGGCTCCTGAACCACGGGGCCCCTTTTGGCTCCAAAAGAATACTCGATATTGTTCACAATATGTTTTTAATAGGTAAATTTAAGATAAACCAAATAAAATAATTGATGCCAACTTTTCATGCATGTTGCCTCACTGTGCGCTGGTCAAAGGGTGTCTTTGTTTTTCGATTTCTTAGGGGTAGCTTGTTGAGTTAACTGTCAACATCATTATATTTGGTCGAATGGCCCTATCCAATTAAAAAAGCCTCCTAATTTGGTGTCTTTTTGAAGGGATGATGATCCTCTTTACGCTTTCGTTCGCGGGCCATTGCGTTTTGCCCTAATCTATTTTTGAAAAAATGTCAGGACTTGGAAGAGACCACCCAAAGGAAGGCGCATTTTTGGTGTCAAAAAACAGATGAGGAGATACGCCAAACACTCACTCACTCATTAGGGAAAATTCAACCCTAAACTACGAACATGCATTAAAGTGCATGTATGAAATACAGTAGAACTCCAATTATCCGAATCAATTTGGACCGGACCCGATTAGGATAATCAAACATTCGGATAATTGGATTTTTTAGAAAAAAATGGGTTCATATGCATGTATAAGAGCTTATTTTCGGTATGCATTTTTAATTAGTTAAATGAAAAGGCAACACTTTTACACGTTAAATAGCCTAACTTGCAGAAGTTCAACATTTTCCGAGGACATCTTTACAAAGTTTTCCATGCATGCATGTTTTCCTGAGGACGAATATGCAACATTTTAATCTGTTTTCGAGTAGAGATTCCGTAAAATTTTCAAAATTTCCAACAGATTCTCGAGGACAAGTTGGTAAAATTGCTCAACATTTTCAGAGTTTAAAATTTACGTTTTCCGAGTACAAATTTACAACAACAAAAATCCGAGTTTTTCCGAGGACAAGCTTGCAAAAAGTCCAAAATTTTCCAGAGGACAAATTGGCAAAAAGTTCCAGAGGAAACAGATTCCGTAAAATTTTCCAAATTTCCAACAGATTCCGAGCATAAGTTGGTAAAATTTGGCAAAAAGTTCCAGAGGAAAAATTTTCAAAAAAAAAGTTCCAATTTTTCCCGAGGACAAATATGCAAAAAAAAATTTAAATTTTCCAGGAGGACAAATTTGCAAAAAAGTTCAAAATTTTCCCGGAGGACAAATATGCAAAAAAAAATTTCAAATTTTCCCGCGTGGACAAATTTTCAAAATTTTCAACTGTTTTCGAGTATACAGATTCGTAAAATTGTCAACAGTTTCCACGAAGAGAAATTCCAAAAATTTCCAACAGATTCTGACGACATTTAAATTGGCAAAATCCTCAATTTTTTCTGAGTACAAAAAATTAAGTTTTATATAAATTTGCCAAAAAAACATAACAAAATTTTCCGAACACAATTTGATTGATCGGACAACATGCATATCGATTTTATCGATCGAATCGATATGCGTGATATCTTTTTCAGAGTACAGAATTTACGTTTTAGGGCCGGTTGTACGAGCGCAGGTTAGATTTGAAGGTTTACAAACCTCCGGTTCCAAATTAACTTAAGGTTAACC
>JAQGBX010006748.1:0-12134 GCA_034698745.1 Megaphyllum sjaelandicum
CCAAGAGGGATCTTTAACGTGCAGAGATCAAACGGGATTTACACGGGACCTCGGTTTAAACTCTCATCTGAAAGAGCCGCCCCTTACAGAATTTTGCACATCCTCAAAATTCTCACCGACCTCGACCAGGGAGCGAACCCCACTAGTTAGGATTGAGAGGCAAGCGCGCAACCTCTCGACCATCGGCGCCATAAAATCCTGATGAATCTGCATTTTCTAATAAGATAAAGGTATTAATTAACATGCATTTTTCAAATAGCATATTGATTAACATGCATTTTTCTAATAATATATTGAATAACATGCATTTTTCTAACAACATATTGATAAACATTTTATTTTTATAGAACAAATGTTAATTAATATGTATTATTCTAATAAAATGTTTAATTAATGTGCATTTTTCTGATAAAATATTGATTATCGTGAATTTTTTTTAGTAAAATATTGATGAATGTGAATTTTTCAATAAAATATTGATTAATGTACATTTTTATTATAAAACATTGATTAATGGGCATTTTTGTAATACAAATATTGATTAACGTGCATTTTTAATAATTAAATATTGATGTATGGGCATTTTTCTAATAAAAACGTTTATAAAATGAATTTTTCTAATATTAATAATGTTTATTAAATTGAATTTAAAGCCACGTACATGTATTAACAGCTTAAGAATAAATTTATACATATTTAAAAATATATTGAAAGTTCGGAACATTCAATGTAATTCTAAATGCACCGTTAATATATTTTTAAATTTATATGCAATAAATACAATATTTATGCAAGTACATGATTTGTTGCATTTTGTATTTCCGTTAACTACGAGCTATATGAAAACGTGTTTTAGAAATCTATTATAGTCATTATATCTTGAAATATATTTTACTCATCATGCAGCAATGCATTTCAAAAATTTTTGCAAGGTACTTTTTTAACATTGAATAAATGCATACTATACAATTCATACACATACAGTAGTTAACAATGAAGAAATTAAAACTGTTCCATCCACTAGATTTTAGAAGCTATAGCTTTTTCAACATTTGTGCAAAAAGCTTTCGTTGATTTCAACTGATTTCTGCTTATCTGGTTGGTATAGACTTATTGGCCCATGTACAGACATCGTTTGTTAGCATGGGTTGTTTTTCCTTTATCTTCCTTCTCGAAAGAGGCGATGAGAGACAAGAAACTAGGGTCCAAGCAGTCGCCAGGCGTCAGAAACAAACTACTTGAGAACGGAGAATAGTAAAACATCAAATGACCGACTGCGATGCAGCTGATGTAATCGCACAATGACAAGGTAAATATGTATACGGAAAAACAGAAGTCAATATTTGGAGGGGGGCTGCAGGCCGCGAGGGTAACGCAGGTTGGAAAAACACAATTCCTTGAAAATTGGTGGAAACACCCTCGCCTAGTGATGGAAACGAAGGGAAGGACAATTAGCTAATTGCTCCTATAGGACAGGACCTCCCACCAAGGAATAAGGTATATGGTCAACCAATGTCACACAGGTTGAAGGTTTCCGTTCTTTCCTGTGTATTAACTTTTTTTGTATTAAGCATACAAAACGCCTTTCAAAATTGTGGGAATATCGACGGGATATTACCATATTGCAATAATTTGTAAGGATGAGGTTATTGAATTAATAAATTACTGCGAGATTACTTAAGCAGTCTCAAGGTCTTGCAGTAATTTCGTTTTTCTACGATGCAACCATCGATGGTAGAAAATAATCAATTTGTGGAAAAAATGCATTTTAAAATACCGTATGTATTCCTGTCAGTGCATTTCAAAATACCATATATATATGTATTTCTGCCAATGCATTTCAAAATATACCGTATGTATTCCTGTCACTGCATTTAAAAATACCACATGTATCCCTACCAATGTATTTCAAAATACCATATTTATTCATGTCAATGCATTTCGAAATTATTCCATATGTATTTATGCTAACGCATTTCAAAATGCCGTAAGCATTCCTGTCAATGCATTACAAAATACCATATGTATTCCTGTCACTGCATTTCAAAATTATACCATATGTATTCCTGCTAATGCATTTCAAAATACAATATGTATATTCCTGTCAATGCACTTCAAAATGCTGTTTAAATACATTACAATGGTCCAATCTTTGAATGCATGAATGCTATATTTTCAAATGCATTTCTCTGAATATTGTGCGCATATGTACTACAAATCACGATTATTTGCATTTCATACAAGTATATTGTATGTATAAAAGTTATAACTTATAAAATATTAATTATATTATTTCAAACCAACTCAATGATTCTTATCTTTATATAGTAGCGGCTGAACGTTTGGAGACACAAAGCAATACGTCAAAACTGTTCACACCCATGAGTGAACATTCCACATATAAAGCTCATATACGAATCAAATTGATCCGTTTAGAAACAATACTAAGTCAATCATACGAAAGATTAAGAAAAGCCAGAGAGAAAGCCGGATGAAAACTCCCAGTTTCATATCTTTTTACATGTGTCTCACAAATGTATCATTGCAACAATGGCAAATTTATCATTACGGTTCAATGGCAAAGCGACCACCATATCTATACTTGTAGATTATGCTATATCCTGCAATCCGTTATTTGGCTTTTTTATTGAAAACGCTTCAATGGTCTAATATATGAAATCCCATTGAACGATTTAGGCAATACCAAATAGCGCAGGGGCGCACTATGGACCAATATTGCGTTTTGCTCATGAGGGTTATTGAAAATAAATTTCTTTCCGCCATCTGGTTGTCGTATAAGCGGATTAATTTTTAAAGTCAGAATAAAATGGCATTCACTTCTAATGTAAACCGATTTACTGTAGATTCGAGTTGCTCGTATTGATGCATTGAACCATTGTCAATATTGTAGAATGATCATATGTTATGCCAGTTAGGATTACGACCGAACTGTTTTAAAACCGTAATGAGAAACGTAACCTTAGAGATACACGTAAAAAACCGAATATATGCGTTTGTCTGACAGACATGACTCAAATACAGTGCTCAAATAATAAGAATATTTGAATATGGGGTATTAAAAGTGCTAAACTCTAAAAACTTAATTGTTGGAAAATGATAAAAACTGTAGCAACTAGAATTTCTATTCTAATTTGGAATTTAAAAAAAAATATGCTCAAGAAGAATAAATCAAGAATTTGAAACAAAAAAAATGTCCCTTTTTCACTCAAGAATATTCTTTATACTGATGTAAGGTTAAAAGTAACATTAAGGGTGGTTAAAAAATACTTCACCTTCAAATTAAAAATAACTTAAAAGTAAGCAATTTCAAACAAAACCCTTTGAAAACATCTCCATCTCCCCTTATGCTGTGCATATAATGAGAATATTCATTATTTACGTATTTGTTGGATATAGAACACATTCGCAACACTTTTGATCCGACGTCGTCCAGCCGTCGTCACTCGTCAGCTACTTGAATATATTTTCTAATTTTTTTTGTATGAAATATTTCAGAATTTTTGCAAAATGTGAGGAACAATAAACACTCGATTTTATATTCTGTTTTAATGTTGTTGACAGAGCCCCCTAAGCACGGCCCTGTTGTTGAAATGGTAACCTTTTTATGTATATCTGAAATATTATGCCCATTCATGTACTTGCTTGCATCAGTTGCATGTACGAAAAGATTTTATGATTTCTCCCATAATTCAAAAATACTGAAATCTACAGAAAATTATAAACTTTCGAAGAATATCAATCAACCCAATGAAGTAGCAGACGACACGCATAGGTTTTTAGTCATACAAAAGTTTCGGATGCAAAATGCAATGCATTCTTCGCAGTGCAATACGTTCAATCGTATTTTCAAAATGGGTGACTTTGATGATCACATTTTTAATTCTATAGTGATATTTTTAAATTACAGAATCACAGGAAATTATTAAAAAAAAGAAATACGAAGATACCGTGCTGGTAGAAATCAGTGTTATAACCCTGACAAAAAGTGCGGGCCCAAAACGTCCAATAAAATGAAACGCATTAGTGCAAAGTCATAGAACATTTTTGCAAGTGGTATCTAATTTTCTTGCATGTGGTCAAGTAATTTGGTTCAGATTAAAAGCGTTGCCGTAAAAGCCTTTACCGTAAATTTTCGACTGACCGTCTACTTCGGACCTATCCAGAATCAGGAAGTGAGGCGTCTGGCCATAGAAAAATTATCATCGCAGGTAGGTGCGAACTGAGGTCATAAGGGCCGCCAAATGGCTCGCCGCCGTTATTGACCGAGTTACCAATTAATAGAAACGTTTTATGGATCATGAAGATGACAACGCAGAGAAATACCGCAGACAAAATGGCTACTGTTAATGACGGATATTGGCCAATGCATCTTGCGAGCAGAGCATTGCAAAATGTCTCAATTTAAAAAAAAGAAGTTCAAAGAATCCTATACCATAATCAGATCAAGTGCATTACGGAATTCTCCATTCAATACACATGTCCTTGTGCGACAAATTTTGAAGAAGGGCTCGTCCACCACTGGACCACCAGTCTAGTCCAAGTAGTTTCGTAAAATAGTGAAAATAAGTAATTTCGAAAAAAAAAATAGTTTTCGAAGAAATACTTTTTTTTTTTTTTTTTTTGGAAATAGTGGATTGATGAATTGTACAGTTTCATACTTTATTTTATTATTGGAAATTGCGCAATTTTCAGAAAAAAATTGCATCACTTTTAGCGAAATTGTTAATTATTCAGACACAATGCACTGCGAAGTTAATTAGTTAAGCACTTCTTGAGAAGTCGTTTTTCTTGAGGAAAAAAATGTTTTTAAAATTATTATTATTATTATTTTGGAAACAGCTAGTGTATTGTTTATAAATACTTTTAAATAAATCGTATAGTTTAATTTATTTTTGTTGTTTGAAAATGCGCAATTTATTTCGGAAAAAAAATTCATTGTGTAGTTAGAAACAAAACATTTTTTAGGAAAAATAATTCGATTTTAAAAAATTTAATCATTTATAGCAAAGTTGTCATTTATTCATAAAAAAATGCACTCTATAGCTAGAAACAAAATCTTTTTCAGGAAAAATTACACCGATTTTGTAACGATTGAATCGCTTGAGTGAAGTTGTCATTTAATCATAAAAAATGAATTGTATAGTTAGAAACAAAACCTGTTTTTTTAGGAAAAATTAATTCAATTTTGGAAAAATTGAGTCATTTAAAGCGAAATTGTTCAGAGAAATTGTTTCCGGAGAAGATTGCTCCATTTTGATTAAAAATTACGGTTATGAAAATTTACATCGCTTTTTAATAAAATGTTAATTCCAGTTTTATAAAATTAAAATTTGCATTGCTTTTTAATAAAATCTTAATTTCATTTTTTTTAAATTAAGCTAAAGAATCCCAGTTTTTAGCCAGGATAATCAAGATTCTACAATCATTCTGCAGTAGCAAAAAATACGAGTTCTTTTTTTTTTAGAAAAAAATGCACTGTGTAGTTACAAATAAAACCTTTTAATTAGAAAAAATTGAATCACTTACGTATAGCGAAGTTATCATTTATTCAGAGAAAATGCGCTAGTTAGAAACACACCCTTTTTTTAGGTAAAATAAATTCGATTTGTAAAAAAAAATTAATCGTTTATAGAGAAATTTTCATTTATTTAGAGAAAATTGTTCCATTTTTAGAAAGCAATTATCCTCGATCAAGTTAGATATAATAAATATACACGTGTTTCCGTAACTCTTCCAGGTCAAACTTGCAAATTGCCAGGCTTCCGAGTGACTTTAAAGGTCAAAGAGTTTTACAACGCAAGGCACTTAAAACAATTCAGAAATTCTAAATGGATTTCGGAATACTAGTCATAACCAGCCAGAAAATATAAGCTGATGCGGGAACATCTCCGATTTGGCATCAATTCAAGGTTTATTTCCAAGTAGCTGGAAGGAGGAAATCTTGTCCAAAGAGCGGACATAGATGGAGGAGTAAGAACGTGTGCTGGTCACCTCCTCCAAAGTTTTATCACGTTTATGTTCCCAAAATCGTTATTTGAAGTGGTTGCCTGCACGTGCTGGTGTGTGTGCAACCTACTTGCCCATATATATCTAGGAGGTGCTTGTACCCGTCACATTCTGGATGCTCTGCTCAGAGGAGGCAGATGTGGGCAGCAGCAGCGAGCAGCACCGTGGAGGCGAAGCAACGCTCTAGTGGATATAAGCCAACGCTCATCCCTCATCATCATCAACCATGCAGAATCAAAACCAAAACTAGAATGATTGGATTTTGAAACGTTCCCCAGGACCTTTTTTGTGGACGAATTCGGAAGAGCTGGAAAAACTTGCGAAAGTCTGCAAAGATGAGGAAACTACCGTCGCTTCTGGTCGTGTTGGTGATGTGTGGATTTATTGTGGACGTCGTCGAATGTGGCGGCAATGCCACGGTGGTGACCGGGCACGGCAAGGCGATGATTTTCAAAAGAGCGTTTAAACAGTTGCTGAAACTGAAAAACGTACCTGGAAATTCGGTCCACGTGCCCTTCAGTCCGTCGCCACCCCCTCAGTACATGCTGGATTTGTACGACAAGTATCGTCGGGGAGACGTCAACCTGAAAGGCTATGGGAAAGGGAATACAGTCAGAAGCATTTTGGCCATCAAAGGTACGTGACTTTCATGATTTCGACTTGTCAAAATGCACGTAGATTTGCATTCAGTCAGAAAGATTTTGGCATGTATGTCTTTCATGATTTCAAACTTCCTACAAGCCTGTTTTCATAGTCAGAAAATGTAGTCATCAAAGGTAATTTCTTCAAATTGTTCAAAAGTTCTCTTTTTTTATTAGAAATAATTCTAATTCTTGATTGCAAACTAACTGCATACATACATATATACAGTAGGTCTACAGTCAGGATGATTTTGGCCATCTAAGATCTTTCAAAGTCTTACAAAGTTTTCCATAATTTCAAACTGACTGCATATAAATCAATATTTCTGCAGTCAGGATGATTTTGGCCATCAAAGATCTTTTAAAATCTTCAAAATCTCCAAAGTCTTTCATGATTTCAAACTGACATTGGTATGTAACTAAACATTGGTATGTAAATGCAAAGATCTTTCATCACAGATCTTTCAAAGATCATTCAAAGATCATTCAAATTCGTCTAAGGTATTCTATGATTTCAAACTGACTGCATATTTATAAATATTTCTACAGTCAAGATGATTTTTGCCATCAAAATATTTACAATCTCACAGTTGGAAAGATTTTGGTCATCAATGGCACAAGTCCTTCATGATTTCAAACTGTCTGCACGCATGTTTAATACAGTCAGGAAGATTATGGCCATAATAGATCTTTCAAAGTCTTTCATGATTTCAAACTGAATGCATAGATATAAATGTAAATATTTCTACAGTTACGAAGATTTTGCTCATCAAAATATTTGTTTTCAAAATTTAATCCGTAAGCATGTATAGTTTCATTTGCATACAGTGTAGAAGTTTTTAACCATCAAAAAAACATGTTCATGATTTCAAGCTTATTTCATCGATTACCTAATTACATGTAATTGGGTTGAGCAAATGAATCATGAATTTGTTTCCATTCTTCAAAAACCACATTTTTGCCAAGACAGCCAAATGTCACCTTAATTTGCCAAAAAATGCAATTTGGTAATTTTAATGCTTTTCACGAATTGTTTCTTGTCCGCGCGCGTCTTATTTCATGGACAGGATCCTTGAAATACTATTCCGAAAATAGCTCATGCTACATTTTGAAAAGGTGAAGTCTCAGATTGGCAGCCTGTGAAATTCCATGAATGCGTAGAAAAACCAATATCCCTGATTGGGGTAATTAAGATATCTAAACGATTAGCACTCATTTGCACTACCACACGAAAGATTTATTGCGCCAATAAATATTCATAGTAACCTATAACCGGATATTAAATTCCAGTTATCCCAATGGAGGTTTAAGTCGATCATGCAAATGTGTTTTTTTGAAAAACAGCCTTAGGGGCAATTCATAAATGACGCCATTAAAGTTGGATGATTAATAACTTATTACGAGAATGATCTATTTTACATTTTAACAGATTCTAACTAGCCAGTTGACATTTAAAGTCAACAATTTGAAACTAGCTTTCTTGTAATGTAAGTGTTCTTAAACTTGATCATCGTCTGGTTAATTATGAGTTTTGGATCATAATCAGCGATTAATATCCAGTTCTTGAAGAATGTTTAAATTCTGAATTAGCAGCGGCATCTGTTGAGAAAGCTCCAACTGTGGTATTTCGGGGACTATGGCCATCCAAGTGTGTTAAATTCTATTAACGTGTTATGCAAATAATGTCAATGTCGACAGATTTGTGTTTGAATGACGCTGACGTCGTGCATGGGGGGGAAGGGGGTGTAAATTTCAAAGTTACTTGAAACGTAGTGGTGTAATTTATGAACAGGCCACCAGGGTAACAATTAGCTAGAACAAAGCGGATGGAATGTCAACAAACGTGGCGTAATTCTGGTTTAGCAAATTTGGCTTAACAAAATTCAGGAATTTGTAGAGTTTAGTTCAGTTTGTTGATACTGATGCATGCAATCTTAGAGTTCCGTAAAACTGTCAAACTTAATGATGGAAAAATAGGTTTCATCTGAATATTTCCTTGATCTTCAAGTGTTAAGACAATGTTTAGACAACGCTTAGTCAATGCTTGAACAATGTTTAGGCAATGCGTAGACAATGTTAAGACAATGCTAAGACAATGTTAAGAACAAACATCAATTACATCATTGTGAAAATTTAAGACAAAAAAAGTTTGGCAATTAGGATCCAGCATGCAAAAAGGGGTGGTCGTCATGCACTGTCTTACAGATTGTCCTAAATTGTCTATTTTCCCCGTATAGTGTTTATCACGCTCCAGGTTCGGTTTTACGACGGAAACTGACTGGAGATAAACTGCAACGAGCAAAACGTCGCATCATCCATTACCTAAAACCACGTTCCAGAGGTTTTTGCGGTGCCGCTGATGCACTTAATCCTGGCGATGATGTACACGGGCTATATATAAAGGAATTGCTCTGTTGGATATTTTTTTTAACAAGGAAAAGTTTCAACTAGGTTCGACATCGTATCTTAATTTTATCCATACTCCCAAACACCTACTTCTCCCACAGCCTCCACTTTAGCTTATCGCGAAAGAAAGGCCTTTTTATTTCGTTTTTTGTAGTGCACCACTTAAAAAAGACCTTTCCACTCTGGGCCTGAGTAACAAAAAAATGTCTCTCACAGACAGAGGGAGAACTGCTTTGAAAACGTAAACGCTCAAATAAAGCACTAGATGTGTCTCTGATATTCCGTTCATACAGAAGTGCATGGCAAGACATGAAATGCTCAGATTTCTATCCAAAAACTCGAGTTGCTCGACCACGTGATTGACAAGTGAATGCTTATCTTATTTTCACGTTGCTTGCTTCACCTGACGAAGATGGACCTCAGGACCATGCAAGCCTTTATCACTCGGGACTAAGCTCTGGCGGGAAATTCGATATGCCTAGGTCCAGTTACTCGTGACCCAAACTGCAACAAAACCAGAAGAATCGAAGGTATAGCAAAAAAAAAAAAAAAATACTCAAAATGCTCCTACCTGGATTATGCAACCTGGGGTTATGTTACGAGCTTCCGTGAATCACAAGGATGACACATTGGAAATATCATGACTGGACTTATCCAGATATGAAATATTCCTCCAATATCTGTCTGCCATTTTGGCATACAATATGTAACTTGCTAGGCTCACTAGCAAGGGTCGTCAAATTAGCGCGCAATTCTGATATCAAACATTGATATAGCAAACTGTACAAGTTCATTAATACTGTCATGTCGACCCTCTCAGATCGATGATCGTGTTTTGTAAAAAAAAATGTGGAATGATGGTCAGTAATAATGAAAGTCCGGATTTTTGCATTTGTCAATTTCGTTTTTGGCAGACAAAAAGTCGAAATGACCGTTGACAATTTCATTGCGCATGAACGACGACTGTTTTTGTCTTAAATTCGTTCATTGTCAATACAGCCTCAGTGCTCTACAGTATGTGCATTTTTTTTCGTTTAGATTAGTTATTTTCGGTGAACCGAAATCATCGGCGGATGCGGGTATGGGAAACCATTTCATCAAAACTTAGATTAAAACTGAAAAAGACATTATTTTCAAGAATTATGTGGATGTTTACTTAGTGTGGCTCATTGTGCGCTTTGTTAGTTAGTGTCAATTAGATCCAGACTTGTACATGTACTTCTGGTAAATTAAGTGTTAAATGCGCTCTTACACACGTTTAAGTGCAAAGCAGTGCGTGTGCCTAAAGCAATATCACGAAATGCAATTACGGAAAAATATTGCATTCGAACATGACCCAAATTCCAAGATATACACAGTAGTTGCGTTCATAAAAGCTTATCGAAATTAATTTCTACGATTTATTTTTTATTCGCGTTTCTTTTGCGATAATTTTCTTCCCAATTCCGCCTTTCGAATTTCGATATGTTTATAACTAGCAAATGAATGGCACCAAATGGGTGAAAAACAACTTGCGTATTTTACTGTTTCGCACCAACTAACGAAATGTGTCAAGTAGGCATTAAGATTCAAAGTAAATACGACTGCGGCGAAATTCGAAAAGTCCAACAAACATATGATAAAGATGACTTACTCTAATAAGGACAAGTAATTTAAATATATGGTACCAATGCGTATGCACAAAAAATCTAAGGATAAACGCGAAGTTTCCGATATTTTCACTGCGCATGCGTGTTGAATTGCATTTCCTTTTGCCAAAATTTTAATTTCAATATGTAATGACATAACGCACCCCCCACCACCTCCTTCAGAAGTCAAGTGGCATAACTCAAACAATGTCAACTTACTGTTTATGATATTATTAAATCAAGCATAATGAGCTCTGCAGCACATTCAGTAAAAACGACATATATCTGTGGTTACCATTGTTTATAGGGTCCTCATACAGAAGCTTTAGGAATTGTATTTTGGCATTGTGGTCATGAAGTGTCGACCTCTTCAAAATTGTTTTAAAAAACTGTTAAAAAAACATCAAAGTTCTCGATATTTCAACGGCGCATGCGTGTTGAATTGCATTTTATTTTGCCAACATTTAAATTTAAATATGCGATAACGTAGCGCACCCCCCACTTCAGCAATGACGCAACTGAAAAATTAGCAATTTCCTGTTTATCACATTTTAAGTTAAGCTAAAATTATCTCTATACAGTTCTACAGTATATTTAGGAATAACGACATACTGTATCTTAGATTACAACAGTTTCGGTTAAATGACAGTGTATCGGGGTACTCGGACAGAATTAGCTTTAGAATCGGTTTTTTTGGCATTGTAGTCGTGAACTGACGTGTTTTTTAGCAGTTTTTTAAACTGCTAACTGCTCAAGGTTATATGTTTTAAATCCATTAAGTAATTGCATCCTTTAGGACATGTGACTAACTGCCACAGTACGATACGTGTCACTCGCTTAACATAGGATAACAGATAGCCAGCCACAGGGTTACACAATACTCCCTATGCAATTGGCGAAGTACAGTATACTGCAGTATAGCAATCCGTTTGAAAGGAATGGTATAGCAATAAAAGCATTTTGATAAAGCAGACGCTGCCTACTTTTTAACTCTGTCGCTAGTCGGAAACTTGGCGCGCTGAAGATGGCCATGAGGAATTCGCGGAGTGACCGTACTGGTATCACGTACACTAAAAACTCGATTTTATGTTCCTCTATTATATGAAACCTCTGTTTTATGACGAGGCTCCTGACGACCACACCGTGCGTTTTTTGGCTGGCTCAGGCCTCAACCTTGGGAAAAAATAATTAAATACATGCAGGTACCTTGTTTGAGGCCTGCTCGTAGCAGTAGTCCAGCTATTTCAACTAAAAAAAAATAAGGGATTTAGCTTGACAAAAAACATAAAGATGGCGAAACAGAAAAAGATTCATGATTTTTTCAAACCTGCCCAACAAAAGTGATATACATGTATATGTAATGTGATAAAATATTTAGAAAACTTAATTGACTTTTTTTATTGTTTGTTTAAATTGGTTAATTTCTATTGTT
>JAQGBX010006749.1:0-12134 GCA_034698745.1 Megaphyllum sjaelandicum
CCCTTCCCCCCGGTAATGCAAATTCAAAATTCGAAATTTGATAAGTAATTCCGGAAAACAGGTTAACATTCAACGAAACTAATCTGCGAAAGCGAATTTGATCATAGGAAAAAGCAGGTTTTTAATCAATTATAAATGTATTTAATATGCAACAAAAAATTCGATATTCTATAAGTAATTCCAAAAATGAATAATTCCATAAAGCATTTAACAAAGAAAAAATTTGATTATCGACACAATGAAAACCTTACCTGTGTATCTTCTTTAATGTTCAGCTACTCGAAAATTACAATGGTATCGTTGTTAATCATTTTTTAAAAATAATCATATAATTTTAACAGGGAATGACATCTTGTTTTTTATGTTTTAGGGCCCACGAATGGAGCCACGCGGCGCCAGTGTATGCACGTGGCTTGAAATCATGAAATAGCACGTGTTTTGCATTCACTGACTGTTGCGCTATCTTAGATCTCACAAAAAAGCATGTTTGTAGCTGTCACAGATGTGACATCGAAATAAAAGTCGAATTCGAATGTAACATTGTGTGAAAATTTCAAAGCAATCGGAACAGAACTTTCGGAGATGTGAGGTCCGTAACAATCGCAAATTTACATTTTTATTTATATAGACTATAGCTGGGCCTGGTTACGCGTTGCTGTGGCTTAGTCTAGTGATAGCCCTCTATGATACCTTCTTGCTCCTCCCCCTCCCCGGTATCATCTCTTTCAATTCTCTCCCTCCCTCGGTATCATCTTTCAATTGCCCCCTCTCCCCACCGGTATCATCTCTTCCAATTGCCCCCCTCCCTTCCCCCCCGGTATCATCTCTTTCAATTCCCCCATCCCCTTGGTATCATCATTTCCAATTGCCCCCTCACCCTCCCCCAGTATCATCTCTTCTAATTCTCCCCCCTCCCCCCGGGCAATGCAAATCTAAAATTTGAATTTTGATAAGTATATGTAATTCCAAAAAACAGGTGTCAACATTTAACGAAACTAAACTGCGAAAGCAAATTTGATAATTGGAAAAAGCAGGTTTTTAATCAATTATAAATGTATTCAACATATGCAACAAAAATTCGGAATTCGATAAGTAATTCCAAAAATTAATAATTCCATAAAGCATTTCACAAAGAAAAAATGTGATTATCGACGCAATGAATACCTTACCTGCGTATCTTCTTTAATGTTCAGCTACTCGAAAATTACAATGGTATCGTTGTTAATCATTTTTTTTTAAATAATCATATGATTATAACAGTGAACGACATCTTGGTTTTTATGTTTTAGGGCCCACGAATGGAGCCACACGGCGCCAGTGTATGCACGTGGCTTGAAATCATGAAATAGCTCGTGTTTTGCATTCACTGACTGTTGCGCCATCTCACAAATTTTTTTGACCATGTTACAAGAAAAACACGTTTGTAGCTGTAACAGTTGTGATATAAAAATAAAAGTTATATAAGAACCTGGCGCTATTCGATTGTAACATTGTGTGAAAATTTAAAAGCAATTGGTAACGAACTTTCGGAGATGTGAGGTCCGTAACAAACGAACTTTTACCTTTTTATTTTTATAGATTCAGTGAGATTTCCCTGTAACGCAAGTTGTTTGGGTTTGTTGACAAACGTAATTAATTTGATGTGAAGAAATTAATAAACTGAAGAAACACGTTTAGGTACTTGTTTGTTATACCGACTACCGAGCTATGCAGGGAAACGTCTATGTCAATGTGATTTCAAATGTTTTATCACGGCCACCGGCCTAACCTACCTAACCTAAACTGGTAAAAATATATTTAAATTGAAACCTGGGAAGAAATTTGTACGTTATGGTACATTTACATTGAAATTCAACTATAGAAAATCCGGTGCGTTTACCTGCATAGCTGCTATGCTTTCCTGGCTCTTATGCATGCTCTTATAAAAGACCACCGCCTGGCTATGTGCTGGCAATCTAACTTTGCCAGCATCCTTATGGGATTTTATTTGAGCTGGAGCTGTTGCACAGGTTTAACACAGACTAACACCCTCAAAATTCGATTTACACCATGCTATTTATCAGAACACTTTAATCTCCCAGCTTAAAAAAAGTTTCAATCGAGTTTCAGACATTCATTTTTTCAAAACATTACAAAAGGAGGCTTGATGTTACCTTTAAATTATGCAATGTATGATAACTTGATTGTCGAAATGCATGTATCATTTAGGTACCAGAAATTTCCAGTCATGAAATTGATAAGCTTTATTTTTAACACTCGTAAGATATGATGAATGTAGGTTTGCCCTTAAATAGTGTGTTTTCCCATAAAAAGTTATTAAAATATTCTTTCTTGTATCTCGTAGATAATAACGCGAGTAACAGAGTGCTAAACATGCAAGTACTGTAGATTCGCGGAACACGGGCTTTCCTTAAGGGCCATTCAAAAAAGACATCCTTATGTAGGGGGTAGGGGGGTTAGGTTGAGTCACGGACACAATGTGAACAGGGAGAGGGAGGGGGGGCACGACCAACTCGGACGTCCACTTGATAAAAAAATGCCAAATAAAATCAGTTCCCAAAGTAAAAAGGGAAATTGTGCGCAATATTTCATACGTGATGTTATAAATTGCAAAAGTCAGTAAACAGGGTACCTCCAATCCTGGAAACTTGAAAAAGTCAGAGAATTTAAAAGCTCAGGGTCGATTGGCAAACTTTCACATTTTCCCAGTAACAATTTGCAAAATATTAATTTTTTCGAGCATAAATTCGCAAAATTTTCAAACTTTTCCGAGGATATCTTTACAACTATCACCACGTTTTCACAAGTACGAATCTTCAAAATTTATTTGCAACTGTTTTCGAGGAGAAATTTTCAAAATTTCCAACCGTACGTTTCATCACCTAATCGAAAAACTTCATTCAAATTTTTTTGAAGCGTTTTGTTGTTGAGACAAACTTGCGATTCGAAATTTGTAACATAAATTAGCTTACCTTTAGGACGACTTCCAGTTAACAACTTCGAGCAAATGTAGATGGAATGTGGAATGAATAGAATGGAGCGCAGTTCCATATATCACGAGGCTTTCTACTGAATAACGTCATCTGATACACGCGTTTTTAAAGAGGTCAATTTAGAAAAAAAACTGACCAAAAATTGACGTTTTTTCAGTGGTCAATATTTGCCGAAATAATAACCGAAAAATGACGTTTTTAGTGGTCATTAGTCGCAGAAATGATGACCGAAAATATGACGTCGTTTTCTGACATGTTTTGGAATGGTCATTTTTCCAAAAAAATTACGTCGTTTTCTGACGGGTTTTGCAGTGATCAGTTTTCCGAAAATAAATTCCAAAAAAATGACGTCATTTTTCAAGTAAAAAATAACCAAAAAATGACGTCGTTTTCTGTCGTGTTTTGAAACGCTAAAAAATAATGACCATAAAATGACGTCGTTTTCTGGAGTGGTCATTTTTTCCAAAAATAAATGACCAATAAATGACGTTGTTTTCTGACACGTTTTGTAGTGGTCATTTTTCCAAAAAATAATGCCAAAAAAATGACGTATTTTTCTGACGTGTTTTGGAGTGGTCATTTTAATGACGTCGTTTCCGACGCGCGTTTTGTAATGGTCATTTTTCCGGAAAAAAAAATGACCAAAAATGACGTCGTTTTCTGACGCGTTTAATATTGGTCATTTTTCGGAGAAATAATGACCAAAAAATGACGCCGTTTTCTGACATGTTTTAGAGTAGTCATTTTTCCCAAAAATAATGACCATAAAATGACGTCGTTTTCTGACGCGTTTTGTAATGGTCATTTTTCGGAGAAATAAATGACGTCGTTTTCTGACGTTTTTCCGAATTGGTCATTTTTTAGAAAATAATGACCAAAAAATGACGTCTTTTTCTGACGTATTTTAGAGTGGTCATTTTTCCGTAAAAATATGATCAAAGAATGACGTCATTTTTTTCCGAATTGACGTCATTTTTAAAAAATGATCAAATAATGACCAAAAAAATACGTCATTTTTTGGTCAGCTTGCTACGTGGGTTAATTGTCTAATATGCAAGCATAAAATAAATTTTACAAGCACTATTATTGCACTAATTATGCAACGCTGACTAACTTTCTAATTTAAGGATTTGCTCTATCTCCTACAGTTTAGCATTTAAATCGCATGCGCCATGAAATTGGCATGGCTTCTGGAGTCCTCACATGACATTCTTTTCACTGATGTATGCACATTTTACCTAACGCCTGAGGTGGTGAAGATATTTGAGAGGCCAAGTCATATGCCCCACCTTGTATAATACATTTAAAAACATAGTATTTGTATTATAATTTATAATACGTGTAAGAAGCATGTTAATTATACTATATCACACACCACATTTAATGCATGCATGAGCTATGTTAAATGGTAAATGGTGTTAAATGAAGGGGAGTTAAGGGGTCTGAACCCCCTTAGCCAGCATTTTTTTTTACACGACAGATAGAATGACACTTGGTAAAATTTCTACTATACAGTTTCTGCAGTTGCACGGGTTGCAACGTTACATAAATGTAGATTTGCAACATAGGCGGCTAATCAAATGTCACAGTTATCTTTTTGTGATTGAGATTTCAACCCAAAAGCTGCATTGGACGCTGTATTTGTTTCTGATATTTAGTCGAAATCTCACTCAGGAATACTTTACCCGGAGTGGAGGCCAAATTAAAGAAGCCCTCGGTCAAAGGGGGTATAGCGATCAACTATAAGGTTGTTTAATTGAAAAACATTACAAGTTATGCTAAACTTTTTGAAATTCCAGGACTTAAAATTCTGGCTAACTAGCGTCATTTTAATAGATCTTAGCTGACAATGTCCCATTTGTATACAATTCCATATGCGTTCTTGCCTTGATTGACCAGACACAGTGTGAACAAGTGGTGGAGAAGATCTATCCAATTTTTGTGAAATTTCGCGGACGTCATTTTTGAATGTTCAACTAAAGGGGCTGAGAGTAGATTAAGAGAGGATTTCAAGTCGATGGCACAACATTTTCTAAGTTCGAGCTATAGTGTACCTTTAATGGTTATGTGAATCCCATGATGGGATAACATGTAGAATTATTATGCCTTGTAAACAAAATGTAAGAAGTTTAAATTTTGAATATTGAGAAAGGAATTGCTGTAATGTTCAAGGGTGGGTGACTTGCAGTGATGCCCTATCTTCTTATGTTCATAACTTTTGTTCTGTTGGGGGGATTTGCGTTCTGTTTCTTGTGTTGGTGTTCATTTTCAGTGCTCTACACGTTTTCAATTGACACCAGTGGTGTCCGATACATATTTCGAATTTGGTTGCATGATGACTTTGAAGCAGTGTTCAAGGTCATCAAACTGTTATGGCACGGAAGATCTTCCTTTGGTGTAGAGACTCTACATTTTGTTTCAGGAGTCTACTTATTATGGATCCGAAGTTATTCCAACTGTTGCGTTGCCTGCTGTATAAATAAATAAACAGAACGTATTAATATTAAATACTATATTTATACAGATATCTGTAATATCAATGTTTTATGTTTTTATTTTATATATATGTACAGATAAACTGTATATCAAAATTGACAATAATGATAATTTATTCTTTGAGTTCGAAGAGGCTGAATCCCTCAGTAGAAAAATGATCAACGCTACTGTGTAACTAAATGAGAAACTCGCTGTGACGACTACTTCGGCTGTGAAAGCTGCCAAATTGAGACCTATAAGTATAATTGCATGCCATGCTATGTCGGGTGATTTTCGATCCCCCTAATCGAGATGAACCTTGGCAATTCTTTATTCTATTGAAAATTCTGGATTTTAATTACATGGTTTGGTAATTCAAAATATTTTTCGTATTTGCGTTCTATGCTGAATTGTGCACAAATTGAACACAATTTAGCGCTTCTCTGAGTGTCCTCACTATAGGCTTAAAATTGTCTATCATATTAATTTGTCAAATACAATCTTATGTAAAATTTAGGAAAGTATGAACAAATCATTGAAAACTAATGTATACCACTTGGGTATCGACGTGTAAAATTTATTATGTTAATCTTTCGGTTGCAAATTAAGTCATGTACTGAGTATTAGTTTTATATTCAACCTGTCATTCTGTTTGCAACATGACTTTGCAACATGAAAAGTACCCATTTACGGTTAACATGGCCTTATTATTTTCATAAATAATACATTTTTAAAGTTATCATCATCATTATAAATAGGGACCCAACGTCTGTTGGTGTCACTGGTGGCAATAAGGTATAATGCAGGATACTTGTTCAGCTATAGCATATCCCGAATGTGTACCAGCTTTTAAATGCTTTATTGTGCAAAGATGATACATTCCTAACACGCAGGCAAAAACCCATGCAATGTTTGCAGCAGTGATATATGCTATAGTGCGCATATTTGCAATTTTTTAAAAGATGCTAAAACTTTCGAGTGTTGAGTTAAACGATTTCAAAGACACCTTAAGCATTTATTATAGGCAAAAAATTGCCTATTATAAAGAATTATGCCCTGGCGGCACTGCGTCTATGTGTTTGTTACGTCACGCAGTTTGCTTTTCTCGTATGGTGTGGAGCATTTTATGACCGAAGTAATGGCTTACACGTGTTCTTCCTTAACCGTAACGTTACGTGCCACTTAAAATAGGTATTTTGAAGGCTTGCAAAATGTGACCAGAATCCGTGGATTGCAATGACGCAGTCAGCACCATATTTTCGATTTGACATTTTTTTGGCCTGGTGTCTGTTAGGCATTACGTACTTGTATCGAGTTGATGGGTTAGTCTGACTTGCACTTAAAATATATATATATATATATATATATATATATATGTTTTTAATTGTTAGCTACTCTGCCAATGTAACATTTACATATCACACACAATATGATTTATGTGCATGTAATACTAAATGTATTAAAACTTAAAATATAAGAAGCTGAAATTGGTTAAGTTAAAGTATGAAATAGCGCGGTTCCATAGTAAAAAAAAAATTATTTGCGATGTCGTCTAGCTAAATCTTGCCAATTCCTCACACACTCATGTGATGTGAGGACTCCAGAAGCCATGTCAAACATTACAGTGCACGTCAATTTCATGGTGCATGCGATTTTAAACGCTAAACCGTATAGGAGATAGAGCAAGTCTTCGAATAAGAAAGTTGGTCAGCTGAAGATACGGTGGAAGCATTCTTGCCGTGCATAGATGCTATGCTAGAAAGCACACATCAGCCAAAAACCGGATACGTTGTCAGATATGCGAGCAATAATAAATGTCACACACTCTAAGAAATAATGGCGAAATTAGAGGTTTTTATTTAAATTCTAAATGTATTTTCTTGTCTCATTTGATGAATATTGAGGTATATATATTTTAAAAATATTTTGGTATTTGCAACTCCTAATGGTATTTCTAAACTCCTAAAAAAATGTTTCAGCAAAAAAAAAACAAAAAAAAAACGTTGAAAAGGTGCTTTTAGATATCCTTTATGGGAAACCAAGGAAAATGCACAACTAGTGAGGCTCTCTGAAGCAAGTCGAGATAGCAGAGTGGTTTCGTGAGATATCTAAGAATGGTATAGGTTGCAGGATCAAATCCCGGTAAGTTTCAAGAATAAATTTGGAAATAAAACTATATACGACAGGTGATTACTAATGTTTCCATTAACATGTACGCTATAGTAGGTACACACCAAGGAACTTTTGGTGACGTAACTGGAATTGGCAAATTTTTTAAAGAAAAAAACACCTTTTATGGTATAATGCATGGATGAGGTATTCCATAAAACCCTATATACCTCAGAGGTTTTCCATACCAGAAAAAAGGTTAAGTAATTGTGCACAAGCTAAACACCTTTTTTAGTATTTTGAAGTACCTTTTTTTTCTTAGAGGGCAAGTACTATTATTGCACTAATTATGCAACGCTGACCAACTTTATAATTCGAGGATTTGCTGTATCTCCTACAGTTTAGCGTTTAAAATCGCATGCACCATGAAATTGACGTGCACTGTAACGTTTGGACATGGCTTCTGGAGTCCTCACATCACGCCCTATTCAGGGCCTCCAAGAGGAATTTTATATTGAGGTGCGAGAATTTTTCCCAGGCCTCCTCCCTTCTGCTAGTTTAGCAAATTTTCTAAAGTTTTCAAAATTAACCTATTGTTTAATTTTATAAAATCTACATACATAATTAATATTGTCAAGAAATAAGTCTTTAATTTTTTTAAATAATAAATGAAATTAGGAAAACTTACAAAAAAATTAATATTAAAAAGTTTTGCATGTGCAACCATTTTGCTTTAGCCAAGTAATCTAATTAAATTATATTTTACATGTAAAAGCTTTGTTAATTTTCAATAAATTAATTTTTATTTTAGTTGTAAATTTGTACAATTCACCTATAAATAATAAGGAATATTCGAACAGCGTACTAAACTATATTTATTAATTTTAGCAACATTTCTCTATATTTCAGCTAGAACGGAAATATGGAAAAGAATTTACACAAGGATATGACATTATGTCCTTGGAAATTTTAAAAACTTTTAATTATGGAAACCTTTGAGAATAATGAAAATTTTTACACAGAAGACCTGGAAAATTTTGCTCATTTCTACTCAAAAAACGTGAAAAATTTTGCAAATTTGTACTCAGAAAACGAGAAAAATTTTGCAAATTTCTACTCAAAAAACGTGGAAAATTTTGCAAATTTTTACTCGGAAAATACGCAAAATTTGGCAAATTTGTACTTGGAGAACGCGGAACATATGCATTTTTCAATTTAATACTCGGAAAACGTGGAAAATTGTGTAAATTTGTACATGGAAAACGTGGAAAAATTGGCAAATCTGTACTCCGAAAATATGGAAACGTTTGGCAAATTTCTACTCGGAGCCATGACTGCGTTAAATTTCCCTGACTTTTGTTAAAGACAAACTCCCGGGCCCGCTGATCTACCCCGGGCCCGGGAGCAATGCTCCACCTGCACCTCCTCTCCCTGGCCCTGATCCAAACCTCCACATTTTACCCTGGTCCCTGGCCGGTACCTGGCAACAATTAATAACGATATAATTCACTGTTCGTATTGTTTAGGAAAAAACATGCTCTAAATAACGAGGAAGACGGTTTTGGTTAATTTAATATCATTAAAAAAGTTCCGCTAATTATTAAAAAAAAATTGAAATATATGCCGAGGATTTCCTTTATATTCATGCTCTAATCATTGTGACAAGCTAGTGAACAATTCTGCGGACTTTTGAAAATTGCCAAATTCGCCTTTCATTTAAAATTGTAAAGACGACTTCTAAATTAACATTTGGCGTCCATTTGCGATAAAGCATTCGATTTGCTCTTCAAAAATGAACATAACAATTAATTTATTCGTTTCTGTCTCAAAACAAGCGCTTCCCAGATAATCCAAACCAACATTGAAATATATGTAATTCCTTGAAAGTTTGCTAAAAGAAAAGAAATATATTCTCTCTTTTAAAACATATCAATTAATAAAATTGACTAGCTGGAAAACCCGGCTTTGCCCGGGGAATCATAAATTTGCAATACCAATGTTTACAAAAATAAATTAAACAAAGTAAAATAATTCGGAAAATTCAGGGAAGAATGAATTAATATTTAAAAAGTCACGGAAATTAAACGTATTAATTTTGTCAAAATCCAAAATGAATTCTTATACGTGGTTAGATCAGGGCCCATGCAACCCTTAACACTTTAAAAAATATTTCCAGTATACAGTTGGAAAATTGTCAACAATTTCAGAGGGTAAACATTCAATATTGTCAAGCTTGCGAGAAGAAATTTTAAAATTTTTTTGACAGTTTTCGAGGTCAAATTGAAAAAAACTGTCAACAAAATCATAAAAAATTGTCTCAATAATTCAGTGTTCAACCAGAAATTTCATTTAAATTTTCCTGTCATTTCTCTGACTTTTCCAGATTTAAAAAAAATCCCTGGCCAATGAATATGTAAACAATTGACATGTTTTGCAAAATTGACCCTGGAAAATATTTTTCAAAATTAACTAACGACAATTTTTAAAACAATTTTCCATAAAAAAATTGCATTATTTTTATTTTTAAAAATGGGAAAATTTTGTATTCGGAAAATGTTGAAAATTTGTGCTCGGAAAACGTGGAAAATTTGGCAAATTTGAAACGAAAAACGTGGGAAATATTGCAAATTTGTCCTCGGAAAATGTGAGCTAACCATGTAGATTGTAGAAGTATCAATTTTAGTTCGCCATGACTGCGTTGAATTTCCTTGACTTTTTCAAAACAAGCCATTCTTTCCTGACTGTTGTAGACATTTCAAGGTTCCCTGACTTTTCCCGGTTTTCCATGTCTAAGGGAACCTTTTCTGATTTTCTCGATGCCATTTTAATAAATTTTTCTCTAATATTGTGGCTATACTGTTCAAAGGATTATTTCAATAGATTTAAAATATTATTTGAAGTTCGACCTCAGCAAAACAAATGAAAGACGTGTTGAAAATTCCCCCTCTACCCCCCACCAATTTATTTCACAATTTTTCTTTTCAGAAATATTTTTTGTTTAAAGTTGTATGATTAATTCATATTAGTATAAACTAGCGGTAGTGCCCGGCCTTGCCCGAGTAAAAATTATCGTTTGATTTTCGAACCACACTTATGCGATTAGGAGTTAGATTTAACTGTCCTTTATCGCCAAAAGATGGCGCTATATGTCCTTTACGCATCCCGGATGGGGGACGGGAAACCTGTTTGACAGCTTTATGGTCTGTAGAAAATTAGAAAAGATTTATGGCCTTGTTTTCCCCATGGAGTTCGTGCTCCTGGGGGGTGTGCCACGAACGGCCAATCGTACGACCTTGGCATATGTTTGTCTGTGAGATCCAACAGGATTGGCTAGCCTTAAAAAATTGTCTGTTTGATCCAATAGGATTGGCTAGCCTTAAAAAACAAAATGGCGCCTTTTTCTATTTTATACATGTATATATATATAGATTGCGCGGCATAAAATTGTGGTTTTTCAAAGATTAATGGCAATTAAGAACACATTCCAATAGCTTGTAACTGGTGCCAATGGGTCGTTTGCTAAAATTAAATTAGATGTTTTTACTCCTTTCAAATGGAGGGCTATATAATTAGCCAGTGTGCACCCATGTGCCACTCTGGAAAGATCCATGCCTGGGCTAAGACACATGGTGGAGCTGCACCATGTCACTAGTCTCTGTTTAACCAGTGGGGTGTGACAATTGTCACCCCCTGGATTTCCCAATCCCAGTAAGTCAGCCAGAGGGATATAGTTCCAGCCCTCAGGAACTGGATCCAGTTTTGGACAGCCTTTTATAACATGCTCGACATTCTCCACTGGAGCCAAGCAAACTGGAGCAAAAACCTCGTCACCAGTACTTTATTTAATATTTTGGCCACTGGGTGGCGCGTCCAAACTTTCTTGCATATTGCATTCAACTGGCTTATACTTATATCAATTATGCCATAAGATTATTAGTAAAATTATTATTACTATAAACAAGCTGCAAAGTAAACGCTAGTGTGTGTATGGAATCAAGCACAAATACAAAAATGGATACATAAGCAATTATAAACAATGCAGATTTAATTTATCTTAGCCACTTTTAAGTGGTGGACATTTCTAGCTGTCCGCGAAATATTTGTACTATTTTCACCGGTCAGCAGGTGTAAGAAGGTTGAATCCTTGGCAAGATTAATTGAAATGTTTTCCAAATGTATTTTTTGCTAATGATGAAGGCCAGAGTACCGAAATGATGAACATACAAATCAATGAAATCTTGGCAGGGAAAAAACGAAGTGACTGAATAATTATAATAATGGTACAATAAAAACTCGATGTTATGGTCCTCTATTATATGAAACTTCTGTTATTTGACGAGGCTTCTGCCGACCATTAAATACTTGTAAGTACCTCGTTTGAGGCCTGCTCGTAGCAGTAGGCTATAGCTATTTCAACAAAAAAAAATATATATATATATATAAGGGATTTGGCTTTTACAAAAAAAATAAAGACGGTGAAACTATTCTATTCTATTCTATTCTTTACTCTGCAGTCAGTACATAGTACCATGTGGCAGAGGGGATCATCATTCAATT
>JAQGBX010006750.1:0-12134 GCA_034698745.1 Megaphyllum sjaelandicum
ATCCTAGGTTGGATGTAAGTGTTCTCTGTAAACCTGTCCATTCCTTTTCAATATCGAATAAACTTTATTATTATTATATCTAGCCTATATCGTAATTATATTCCAAATATACGCAATACTGTCACATACTGTGTCTTGTTGGCTTACTTGAATGCATTCTTCAGATCATTCGGTTCCTAACTGTCATCTTCGACTGCTTTGGCGTGTGTTAAACTTTTGCTCAAAGTAGTCAATTAATTTCTGAAAGGCAATGAATTACAGAATTTGAATTTGCAACATTTATCGTAATTCTTTTTCTGATTTTGAAACGTGATACTCGCAAACCTGCACTCAAATACGCACAGTCCGAAAACTAATTTTCTATTTAACCAGGGACAGTTGAGCAAGCTGTAATACAGTAGATTATAATAGCTGAAGTATTTATTGTGCGAATACACGAAGTGGAGCAAAGTTAAATTAACGGAGATAAAATAAATGAAAATGTGAAAAAAGTATTGTAAAAGAAATGCGTTTGCAAAAAATATTGTTATCGTGGCTTCCATGGCATTGTAGAACTGTTACTTCAACTTGAAGCTAGATTTTGGGTTAATAGGAAAATGATTGGGCAAAAGATCGAGTAAACTCAAACGCTTACGAATTATTATGGTCTTGTTCTCATTTGTGTCCATTGTTGTCACGACGTCACGTGTCACGCATCATATAAACGTTGATTAAAAATTCAGTCCACAACATTGAAATAAATTAATTTACTTTTAAAATTAAATGTTAGCATAAAAATATTGAAATATTGATACACATACATAGTTTATTTATTGTACACGAGAAAAAACATCTTTTGTTAGACATTTTATACACTTGAGTCATATTTCTTAAAACAAAAATAATTCATTTTATTTCAATATGCGACGAAATAAAGCATAAAAAGTTCAACTCAGTAAATTAGTCAAAGAAAATGTGTCGGAACTCAACGCGAGAATTATATCAAACAGTGACGTAATTAACAGATGTACACGTTTCTATTTATTTTCTAGTTTGGAGAGGGACGTTCATAAACGGGGGTTATAGTTGACTATAGGGTTTTCAGGAGAAAGATGATATATCGTATAGGAATTAATCGAAGGTTTTCTCTTTTACTTTAATGGTTTTAAACACAAATAATTCTCTGAATTTTAATATGGTATATAATTGTGTAAATATATATTTATATATTTCAATTTAATATACCCTATCGTGAATACATATCCGTTTACTTATTCCTCGGATTGAGTGAAATTCAACATTCGATGAAGCCTTCGCCTTAATTATTTTTGAGTGGTTTTGACAAACATTTGGGTAACTAAACGGATTTTTGTTTTTGATTCAAATCATTCTAGTTTTAGTTCACATTTGTAAGTAAATTAACGCTCATGTTTAGCCAGCCAATACATGAACAATAAAAACATCCACCAAATTTATTAGAAAATCAAACAATGTTTAAAATTTTCTTTAATTTCCTAATAATTTTTTGAAGATCAAGAAACAGTCGACCACATCGGGTTAAACCGGGGGTCAGTTAACACTTTTTAATAAGATAGATTTATTGAAAATAAACAAACGCATTCATACATACTTTCATTGGATGGGCCGCATAATCAACGAACCTTTGATAAAATGCTTTTCTGTCAAACTGAATTTTTACAATTTCCATGGAAAATAAAACAATTTTCTATAGAAATAATATCCTTTGATAAGCTTTTGGTTTTATTCAGCACGTTTTTATTTTAATTGTATTTTAAATAATACACATAGAGTGCGCTAAACAGCCAAAAGAGCATCTCAAGTATCAGCTTGACGATGCATATTGACAACACATGTGCTTTAATATTCGACCTAGCTTGTTTATTGGTACAGTGTGCTAATTATTTTCATAACCTTCTTGGTCAACTAGTGGTAAATCCAGCTTACGATTGCACCACATTCCAATTACTCGTAATTGGAGTGTAAATGGCATTATTTGACTTTTTCCGTCTCTTTCGCGGATTTACCTAATCGGATTTTGGTGCATCCCATAATAGTAACAGTTTTATTTATTGATTTTATCACGATTTGTAGAATCAGCGCTAACATCGTAATTTTTATTTTAATTTTTTTGTCCGGAAAATTCAGTTTTACCTGGGTAACAGAAAAGCTAAACGACTTAACATGTTTGCTTTCTTACGTCGAAAAAGTAACTACATTCGTGTATGTCCATAACGAATTTAAATTTTGTAAGTTTTGCCCTTTAAGGTTTGTGTAATTTGTCCTCATTAACGAAACTGGCTCGTTCGATAAGCAGCCCAGTATTAAACAGTGTGCTTGTTCATTGATGGAAGAACTGTTGAATTGTTGACATTTTTTGTAACTCTTCTATAAGGCAACCAGAAATACTGAACTTGAAATTGGGACAAATAATTAATACATCTTTAAATCTGACATCTTTTCGAGATAGGTCATGGTAAAGGTCTCCGAAAATGTACGCAATGTAATCGGAGGTTAATTGTAAGTCGAGTTTAATCACGTAAAACGAAATAAATTTTTTACTCGTCTGTTCAAGTTTGGTGCAACCGGTTTTTGTTTTGAGGATTATCCGAAAAACTTAATTTTTTTCCACCTTCCCTGATAATCGAGAGTTCGTTGCATTTTGAATATTAGAATGTGTTTTACTTACTGTGTTCAAGCATGTTTGTTTATGTCTCGCATTCTTATTATAAAAACGTGATATATCTCCTGCTGGTCAGCTGACCCATACATATGTCCCGCATATGCAATGACCCAGTTCAAAACCCAACTGGACTTGGTTTTACGCCACCACTGGTTGAGCTGACCGATTGCGTCATATTCGTGCTACAATTTTTTATCAAAATCAAAAGTTGTATTTCGATGTATTAATGCTGGCATCCCATTCCTTTTGATGAACACTATTTGAATATCGGTTACTTTGTGTTGATAACAATTGCATTGTAAAAATATAAACTCAGCTATCAAGACTGCTGAGAAAATATTTCTGATAATCGTAGTTTACACAGAAATTTGGTCTGTATAGTCTATTATCGACAATTTTAATCTCAAAGTTTTGCGGTAATTTAATGGGAACATTTTCAGAAAAATAGCATTAAATTGTGAGTTATTTCGCAGGGCTGGGTCTAAATATATACCTAATTACAATGCGTACAATTTTCTGTTTGCAATAACATGAATTGTATATTCATTTTATTATTATTTATTAAACAATGAACACAGCTATTGAATCGAACAAAAATGGATAAAAATATATTTATAATTAAGTTAGACAGATTGCAATTTTGCTGGCATTTCAACAGTTGACATTTTCGAAATGTTCAGGCTATTGTTGATATCATGTCGCTATACCGAATTTCGCATAATTGTAGCTTTCGAGGCTGGTTCGTACTGAATGCCGCGCAGACAATACATGTATTTTTTGAACTAATTTTGATTAAAAATATTCGATATTAAAATGTTCGGCAAAACGTCGCAATCTGTCTATCAACATCGTTCGTATCGGCCCTATTTGCCTGGTAATGATTATACTCTTTAAAAGGAACATCGTAGAACAACTACATAGTACTTATACTTCGAAGACACAAATTATCCTCATTTTATAGTTAAAATCACACCCTGAAAATTACTCGTAGTTTAAATTTAACAGGATTCTGCGGCAATTAATTTGCGTCCGTTTCTCTGATAAATAAAAATGATACGTGCTCTATTATCATGTACGTTGGATGTGCAAGTTAGCCAATTTATCGTGGTGCAACTGAACATAAAATGTTGATCCAATTTTTTTTAAAATATAAAATAATTCAATGAACACTATGGCGAGATAAATGTCGGAAGATATAAATAAATACAACGGAGAAGAATCCTTTCTGGTAATAACAATTTTTCGTTTCATGAAAAAAAGTTTCCATTTCATCGTTGCGTCGAAACATGATTGGTTGAAAATCGAGGAGGGGTGGAACGCCTACATAGAAGGGGATAGGTGGCGCCATCTGTGCACCGAGTCGGGGTTGGGGCCTGGGCCAAATTTACTTGCCCCATTGTTGAAAAAGGCCCATTCGATCGCAAACGCAGTTGGACCCCCACAAATTGCAGCGACACGATGAGTTATTGCAGCAATCGTTCGGCCGATGGTCGCAGCGGTCACCACGTCGGACGCAAGCTCTCCTGAAGAGAAAAGAAAAGGCAGAAATTAATGATAACTTCTAGAGACCTTCGGGTGTCGATAGCCTAAATTAATCTTGGTGTATATAATCTTATTCCTTTTTTTTTGTTGCCAAATCGCACACCTGGCCTTTGTAAATCAGAGGAATTGTCCAGTTGTCCAGTGAAATTCCGAGTGTTTCATCCCATTTGCAAGGAATACGTATACCGGAAGTTAATGCGATGTTCTACCTATAGGGTTACGTCCACACCGGAAGAAACACGGAAGAATATCTTGTTGTTAATTGCACGTGGCAAGATTTAGTGACAATAAGTTTCTTTACATGTATGTTTCATCCAGTGTGGACGTAGCTTAATACCCACAATATAACATTTTAAGCAACGCTTTCGATATTAAAACTTTAAGATTTTAATAATCCTCTTGTAGAGCGATACGACTTTAGCCCTAAGTTACCTCGTTTTAAGAATGACTATTTAGGACGCTTAATTAAATTAAAACTAATAATAAACTTTTCACCCGTTAAAATGTTCCGCGTTGCGTGTATAACTATTAAGCTGTACATCACGTTTAGTAAAAACTACAGTTTTTGTGGAAATCTAAACGGTAGATCATCCAGAATTTGTAAACATTTCCAATTTGTATGCATCTTTTATTGCTGCACAGGATCGCGAACCACTAAGCCTACAAGATTCTAACAAAAATTATTCGATTTTGTTCTCATGGTCTAAATTGTTATCGTTTCTCATTCGTAGAATAATAATGTGATGGAATTCGAAATACATGTAGTTGATTTTCACTTCATCTTTCCTCGAGGGGTTAGACGTGTTACCATATTTCTTATTTGTGAGCATTAGAGGTTCGTACGGCGATTTCGAAGATTTCAACTGTATATATAGTCTTCTCTGATAAGGATTAAGGACGTAAGCGCTTGGAAGAAATCTAGAAACGAGTCAATTAATCCTTAATGAGGAGATGTTGCATTTTGTTAGTCCGAGACTGATCCGAGTGAAGGGTATCTACAAAGTAGGTTGAAGAAATCATACATGCCGGATTAAGATAGACGATGTTTTTTCAACTCGGCAACAAACGAATATCCCCGTGGAGGTTGGTGGTGTGGCCTCATTCAATTGATCGGCATGTTACTCGGTGAATTTAGGATCATCATTTTCCCCTCAGGATTCCTAATGCAGGTTTGATGATTACAAATGAGAAATTGCACTTTCGCCGTTGGATTTATCTCCAAGCTTTTTGGCTTTTTCGGGGCATTTCAGAAAGTGCAGTGAAAAAGCCTTTTTCGATGACGAGGCAGTCTCCGCTCAAACCAGATTTCGTGAATTTACATGTAAGACATGGATGGGGCACATGTATGGATTAACGCAGGAAACGCCATGCTTTGAGATATCACAAGTTATGTGCGCTGGACACATAATTAAGCATATAGCTAAATCTACCCTAATGCCCATACATGCATGATTCATATACAGTTGGAACGACCAAATTTTGGTCGATAAAGATAGATGTCATGATCACTAAGACCATGCAGATAAAAATAAGTTGTACTTGGATTATTTTTAAGATGACCAAATGACACGAAGGATTTTTTCAAAAGTGTTTGCACATGACTTAGCAAGTACGAAGGTACTGTACATGCAGAGCGGCCAACATAGGCTACATCTTAAACGTGCACGTACTGTACATGTTCGAATGTATTCTACTTATATTTTTTGGGAGATGAAGCGATTGGATTTTCATTAGGACACAGCCTCGCGCAATTTGCAGTTACCTGCAATGTATTTACCACTCTTTTGACGCTTGAACCCCGGACTTTTAAGGCGGGTTTGATTTATTAAAACTTTATTATATCGTTCCTTATTACATTTACTGTTGATCGTGTCTCCGAACGCTATACCCTAAATCTGCAAACTTAAAACATCGCAAACAATTGTATTTCCCTCACGTGAACCTCGAGTCAAAAATTCGTCAACTTTCAAATCGATGACTCGGGTAACAATAGTAATTGCTATTAAAAGCAGGATGAAACAATGAAATCGCATCGTCTTTCATTTCATACTGCATGGGGTTTCTTTGGTTAAAAGCACGTCTTGTGTCTTTTTTTTCTCTGGATTTTATCAGATTCGTGTGTACCGGGATCTTGGTCGGTGTCTCGTTTCTCAAATGTCACCCAGCATCCAATTATCCGGTTCAATCCCCGGGGTATTGTACTCCGTTTGATGGAAAGTAATTGATTTTTGCAAACTAATGCCTCCGCAGAACGTAACGGTGCAAAATTCTTTTGGTTTTTTTCTACATTAGCCTTATAGTGCGATGTCATTAGAAATCTATTAGCTAGCGTAAAATCTCATTTCATGGATGTGCGTGTATAGTTAGTGGGTGTTTTATTTCAAATTGAGTGCCAGACCTGACGATGTCTCCGTTACAAACTGCCGTTGATATGGAGCAGCTCGCGGGCTCAACAGGTTTTTGCCACTTTATTCATCGCATATTCTTTCCGATGAAATTTCCTATTAAACTTAATGTATACAGTATATATCCAACAATGTGCGGGTTACATATTCCATGCACATCAAATCATTTCCCCCGCATATTTTACTCTATTATAGGATAGTTAGAGCATTTTTTTTAAATTTCAAATTAATACAACAGATGTTAAAATGTTATCGTCTATACTTCTTTCATCGTATTCTTACGAAAATACTCATTTTTAGCTTTTAGGGCCGGTTGCACCAACAGAGGTTAAGAATAACCTAGGGTTAACCTATTGCACAAGCACGAGTTAGGGAAAAAATGAAAGAAAGGTTAACCCAGCCAGTAGGCAGGGTTAACATCGGGTTTAATATAAGGAAAAGCAAAATGGCGGACACTACGGATGAATCTGATGAAACTAGGGAATTGTGTATGCTACACCACCTTTTCACATAGACAGGGGAAGCTAGGATGCGCAATCTGGCAGCATTGGTCAACGTTAGTGCCTTTTCCGTCCTCCATTTTGGTTTCATCAGCTTAAACATGGGTTTCATAACCTTGGGGATATTTCAGCATTGAAGAGGTGCAACACAAACATCTAACCCGAAGGTTAACCAGGAGTCAATTTTTAACACAAAGTTAGTAGACCTCAGATTTTAACCTAAGTTGGTGCAACCAGCCCGTAATATGTGAAACATTTAACGAATGTATTTTGGATGAGAAAAAAGCATATAGTCGCTTCATCCCCCTATTTGAGAAAGATGGCCATCAAAGCTCGCTATACATTCTTCAGAAATGCTACCAGCCACCTTATTACAAATTAGGATATGCAACGGTATACGCGGTATAAGCGTATAGTTGCTCTTTAGTGAAAGCTGCATGTGCTCTGAAGATCTGGGAGTGTCGTTACAAAAACAGATATACAGTATATGTACTCTGTTTCACCAATTAACGATAAATCTTTTTTCAAGTCTGTGCAGTTCACGTTCCTTGTTGCAGCATTTTATAATGGGAGACAACTACATCGTAAGTCGTATTTTTCATCACACATTGTGAATGACATTTCGATGCTGTTTCAGTTACGCCAATGAATTTAAATGTGCTTGTCATATTACGTTTGTTGGTTTATATATGTGTTTAAGTACATACCTGCCATACCTGAAAAGCCTATTGGGATAATCATCGCGCCTGCCCAACGATAAAGATTCTCTGTATGACCTCCTGTCGAAAAAAAAAGAAAAAATGTAACCAAAAAGAAATATTAAAACCGTTGGTCCAAAATAGGCACGGTCATTGATGGGCTGGAAATTTTCCTTGAACAAAATGGAGGACTGGTCATACTTACTGTCGTTTCATTTATTCGTACACCATTTTGAAACTGTACGAATCGCATTAATTTGAAGGTGAAATTTCGATGAAAAAATTCACGGATCATGATTCTCCTCCGTACATTTTGTCCAGGGAATTCTTATAAATAAACGGCGAAATCAGTTCAGTCCAAATCATAATAAAGCAATTGTTCTAATTTCCAAAATGATAGTCGTCATGCATAAAATAAGCATGAAATGGACTTTAATTCTGGAAAACCAACTTAATTTAAACAAATAAAACGGTATAAACACGCACGTCCAAATGCAAATGACTTTGTTATTGGATTTTCATTAACAAATATGCGTGGTGAGGATTGGGAGACGTTATGGTTGAAATTTCATCCGTCTCACTACTGTGCTGTTCGAGTGACATGTAGAGCGTTTACTATTATTAAATAATTGTTGGTCATGTTTTTCTCTTTGGGTTTGTGATGTGGATTTAGATAATTTTCAATTCCCGTACCTTTTGTCACGCTTAATTTTCATATGGCGTGCATACGTTGGCGAAGGCATGTGAGATAACGAAGTTTGAAAATTCGTAGTTGGGGGGGGGAGTTAGAAATCAATGTGCTGCCGTTTAACATAATCATTTCGCATTATACAGTCGAATCTCGAGGGACATCAACATGTGATCGTTTAAACCGCACTTCGTGTTATCATATAACTCGGACAAAACATGACTTCAAAAATAAGAACTAAAGTTTCATCGAAGTTTGGATGAATTCCCGCCTCACACATTTATCGAGAATTTCCCTTTATAACGTAGCCTACCTTTTTCGTATATTGTCTAAAGTTCCTTTTTAACGTGATGCAGCGCTAATGCTCGGAAACTAGAAAATTTATTCGCTTTAGCTGAAAATTTGTAATATTCGAATTCGGAAATCGTCCATTCCCTGTGTTCGGAATTTCGGAAATGCGTATCAAGCGAGTTCTTCCTAACGAGGTTACAATGTAATAATAACCTTATACTGTTCTTCGAAAATTGAAGAAAGCTGTGCCAGGATGGAAATAGTGTTGACATTTTAGTTTCTCGGGAAAGGTGATCATTCGAGACATATTATTTATTTTAAGTTAGGCCTCGTGACAGGGGTGATCAATTTTCGCGTCAACCAACTCTTAAAGTGTTCATAAAACTGTCAACGGCATTGCTATTTATCTGGCAGGTTCAATATCGTAATTATTATTAATATCCTCTTAGCTCATAAGTTGCCCACGTGAAAGCGGAAATGAGGTCGCGCGTTTCATTACAGTTTTATAAAAGTTTTATTTATGAGATAAATTTCCGAAGCTTTACCAAAATTAATCAAGCTGTGCTCGTTAAACCTTAATAATCTTTAAACGAATGATCGGGGTTGCGAACTTTTACTTCGATGGAAGTGTGCTAATTCGTCTGCGGTTGGCTGTAGGTGGCGCTGCTAGCTATTCAAAAATACCGGGTGCATCGCAGTTTCACATTTTCGTAATGGAATAATTCCGTTGAATACGCCAGTGAACCAATGCCTGCCATGTGCCTCCATTTCAACACACTCGGTATCGGTTGAAATTGCTGGCGAATTAAGCCGCTAGGTGGAGGGTCGATCAGTGAATAAATGCGGTCGCAATTCGGACGATCTCAGATAATATAAGCCATTCTTCAAGTGGTCGGAGAGAACAATATTAAAAATGACACGACCAAGTACGTTTTTAAACAAAAAAAAAACGTTTTGGCACCCATGTGCCATTTTTCAAGTTTAATCTATAAAATAATTTCAATAATTAAGTTAAAAAATACAAACATTTTCCATCCACGGAAGGTGGGTGTACCATTGTTACCCCTATTTTCCTTGATGATAACTTCATCCACCTTCCGTGGATGGAAAATGGTTGTATTTTTTAACTTAATTATTGAAATTATTTTATAGATTAAACTTGAAGAATGGTACATGGGTGCCGAAACGTTGTTTTTTGTTAAACAAACGTACATGGTCGTGTCATTCTTTATCTCTATTGATCTCAGGTAATATCAGGCAGTTAAGAAGAAATCCTTCCCCGCGTAATTTACTGAATGAATGCACGGGAAGGTGAATTTCCCTTTGTAACCTACTTTTTATATTTAGTTCGTTTTAATGTAACATAGAGCGAATGAACGGAAACTCGACAATTTATTCGTTTTAGCCAAAAATGTGTAACATCCGAATTCGTCTGAAGCGAATAAATTATCATTATTCGTTCAAATACCCTATATACAGTAGAACGAGGACTTGAAATAAATTCGTGCTATTAAGGCGGTGACACACTGAAGCAAAAAGCAAACAAAAAAACATAAACATATGGAGCTCCGTATAGCGGAAAACGCAAAACGGTCATTTGACGCATAGTGCCCGTATATAGGTTGCTTCCTAATGTTTGCTCCAAAATTTCCAGCAAACAGCAAGCATTGTGACGAAAAAAAAAATGTGTTTGCTGAAAACAGCTTTTTTTCCGTCGAAGTTGTCCCCGGCGTTAGGAAGCAACCTACATACGGGCACTATGCGTCAAATGACGCGTTTTGCGTCATTACTTGTTACGTCATTACGGTTTGCTTCAGTGTGCCCCCCCCCCCCCCCTCCCCCTTTAAAAATTCGCGTGAAGCGATTTCTACTTAATGAGGTTCTCCGTAGGTAGAGGGGAGCGAGCTGAACTTCCGGTGAGTTTTCGAGTCAAAACGAGCTTTTTGGTGTTGAAATGCCGAGTTCGATGAAGCTCGGAATTTCAACAATTTCAAATCTGAAATAAATCTAGCTCGACTCAAACAACAATAGCCTCGGGCTACTTCGTAGCGAATTAATGGTAGAGCAATTATTTCCGAGTCGGTGAATCACGAGTTATCGATTCCAAGCAGAATTCGAAAAACTCGACTCGGCTCTACAGTTCAGCTCGCCCACGAATGCGACGTGCTGAAAATCGTAAAACGAAAGTAAATTACGAATACATGTTTACGGAAAAATAAACTAATTCCGCGTACATTCAACGCGTTATTCTCCTCGGGGGAAAATAAACACCGCGATAAAGCTTTAATAAATTCGTTCGTTAAAACGGGAGTATAGAACGTGCTTGCTTCGTATAACTTTACAGCGGAACTTCCGATCACCCATGCATAATCATTCGTAGTTAACGTAAGCTGCCAAGTTTTTATAACGGTTAGTTTTTTCGCGCCACCTATACACCGATCCTTAAATGACGGTGATACGATAAATAGCGCCGTTGCGTTAATCTTTCGAGGTGTCTTCGTGGAGCTCGTACCACCCTGCCTATCAAACCTCATGCTTAATTCGCCGGTTTTTGATAAGGCACTAATTAAAAGTGCGACGAAAAAAATATCGTTTCCGAATCTTGGTGCTTTTGTAACAACGCTGTCATGGCAACGACGTTATTGCGCACTTCGCTAGCTTTGATGGCATCGTGACAGGCGCAATTAGGACGACAGCGACCCCTGTATATCGTTTTAGCGTAAATTAAACGCGATGTTGGCACGCGAATTTTTAAAAAGAGAATCGCGTAGGTGGCGCTTTAATGACCCAATTAGAACGCGCGGTTTCATAAACCGGGTGAAAAATGGAAACTTCATGGTCCCCATTCTCCGCGCGTTAATTAGCTTAATGAAGATGGCGCGGAAAGCGGAGGTATCCTGGTTAGGATCCCCATTCGGTCGCCATTTTAATGGGCTTCGTGGGGCCATTAAAGTGGCCGAGCGATGAGCGCGGTGACACCGATTGCCCCATGCTTTTAACGCCCGAAAGTGCTTTTAAAAGCGACCAAATTAGAATGAATTGTCATGATCGTCCCCGAAGTGTCCTGTCCGTAGCGCCGTAGAAAGTGATGAGGTAGCAAACTGCCCTCATCTAGAGCGTCATGCCATCGTTAAACGGGGCTCACGCGCTACATCTATCTATCTACTGTATGTATGTGGGTCTGTATATGGATGCGAGCTTGGTTCCGGGGCCGCGGTTCAATAGCCAACCCATAATGCACCGCCTAACAGATAAATACAGTAGAACCTCCGTAAGTTGACCACCCAAGGGCGGAAACAAAATGGTCAACATAGGGAGGTGGTCAACATA
>JAQGBX010006751.1:0-12133 GCA_034698745.1 Megaphyllum sjaelandicum
CGAAGCAACACGTACTAAACGTACTTGTAGGTTCTTGAAAATACCCCAAACTACTATGACGTCTTTAGCGGCAATTTTAAGAAATGGCGTCATTAGGAATGTAATAAATTACGTCATCGATAGGATTGGTAAAAAAATGACGTCATATCTAAGGATATTAAATACATGTTATTGATGTCATTATCAAAAATAGTTTTTTAAATAACGTCATCATTACAAATTTTACAAAAATAACGTCATCATCATAACCTTTTTTGTTTATAAAATCAAGTCAAAATGAAGAATTGAGAAAATATGTCATTAACCGCATTTGTACTAAATGACGTCATACCTTAAGATTTTAAATAAATGACTTCTCAACTTAGATTTTAAACACTTGACGTCATCATCAGACATATTTTAAAAGATGACGTCATCATCGAAAATATTTAAAAAGTGACGTCACCGTCGTAACTATTTTTTCAAAATCGAGTCAAAATGAAGAATTGAACAAAGTACGCCATTAACAGCATTAGTCATAAATGACGTCATACCTGTAGATTTTAAACAAAGAGCGTCATACCTTTAGATTTTTAATAAATGAAGTCATCATCAGACATTTTGAAAGATGCCGTTATCATCGGAAATACTTAAGAAATGACGTTATTATCAGAATATTTAAAAAATAACGTCATCATCATTTTTTTTTTAAATTAAGTCATAATCAGAAATTGAAGAAATGATGTCATTAACAGAATTTGTAAAGTCATATCACAAAATTTTAAATAAACGACGTCATCGCAATTAAAAAAAAACACGTAATTAAGATTTTAAGAAATTACGTCATCGACAGGATTTGTATATGTTGCGTAATCACCAGAAATTTGGTAATGACGTCATCGTCGTAACTTCCTTTTTTAACTCGAGTCATAATAAAGAATAGAAAAAATACGTCATTAACAGCATTTGTAATAAATTATGTCATATCTCAAGATTTTAAATAAATGACGTCATCAACCGAAGAATTGAAAAAAATTACTTCATTAACAGAATTTGTAATAAATGACGTCATATATCTTAAGATATATTATTTTAAGGAAAGCTTAAGAGGGTCTACAAGTGATTAAATGTAGAAATTTTCAATATAATACTAAGTTAATACCGAGCAAGGTGGCTTGGAGGTTAGCATTATTGTCTTGCATTCGGTAGACCCGGGTTCGATTCCCGTGTTGGCTATTCTCGATTGTGGTTTTTCATGGTTTCCCACAATTCCTCCAGGCGAATGCTGAGGTAGTTTCTGTATTAAATCGGCCATGACCGTCCCTTCTATCCTATCAAATAAACATTTTTTACAATTGTTTTCTTAGTTCGTCTCTCTTTTCTATGTGTCTTCTTGCCTTCTTGGTTGAATGAAATTCTAAAAATGTTAATCTTTTGGAAATGTTGTTTACGATAAACCGTAGTCTTTAATATTTTGCTTTAAGAAGCTCTTTTTTAGTTTTTGTAGAACTGCTTTCTTCAGAATTACTGTCCGGAGTCGATGGACTATTGAATCCGGCAAAAAATCGTTAAAAGAACATATTAAACGTTCAAGTTCATGACATTTCTAGCTGGTCAGGTTGTACATGGACAGTTGTCTGTCAGGGTGATGTTGAAGGCGGATTCTTATGCCTTCTGACCAGGCAACAGGGGTAAATTTATCGAAAACTGCAACGACGCAGTAATATATACTGGTTTTTGTACTATTTTCTTTCAAATTTTGTACTATTTTCTATTAAATTTTGTACTTTATCTTTATCATTTTGGAATAATTTTATTGATTTTCGAATAATATTCTATTTTAATAGATATATTACTATTTTTATTAAATATTTAGTAGATTTATTTGTGCAATAGTTTTTTGTGTTAATTATTTGTATAATTTTATACCGTTCTTATCTAATATTTTTGTATAATTGTCTACGAATTTGTATTCAATTGATATTAAGTTGTGCATAGTTTCTATTGATTTTTTGATTATTTTCTGTTTAATTTGTAATCACTTGGGTATAATTTCTATTTATTTTTGAATAATATTGTTATTCGATAAATTTAATACAATTTGCATCAATTAGTGTTTAGAAAAAAAATCAATATTAATTTTACAGAAATTTGTAAAAAAAGGTATACAAAAAAATTGTGCAAAAATTTGTATAAAATTATACAAATAATTTACGCAGAAAAACTTACGCACAAATAAATCTATCTTTAAAATCATAAATACAAATTGTAATGCATTCAATAAAATAAAATATTATTCAAAGATCAATTAATATTATACAAAAATTAATTAAAATTACACAAAAACAATTAAAATAAATTACAAAATTTGATAGAAAAAAGTACAAAAATTAATAGCAATTATACACAAATTCGTTGAAAATTATGCAAAAACTCAAGGAAAAGTCGTATAAAATTATATAAAAATTAATACAAATTGTACAAAGCTTAATCTAATATTTAAAATAGAAAACGTGTGGTACGTCGTGTGGTAGTGTTTGTGGGGATGTGCCATTCAAAAAGGAAGCAACACGTACTAAACGTACTTGTAGGTTGAAAAATACATCCAATTTCAGTAAATGACGTCATTGGAATTTTAAGAAATAACGTCATTAGGAATGTAATAAATTACGTTATCGATAGGATTGCTAATAAATGACGTCATACTCTAGGATCTTAAATACATGTAAATGATGTCATCATCAAAACTAGTTTTTAGAATGACGTCATCATTAAAAATATCATCATCAAAACTAGTTTTTAAAATGACGTCATCATTAAAAATATCATCATCAAAACTAGTTTTTAAAATGACGTCATCATTAAAAATATTTACAAAAATAACGTCGTCATCATAATATTTTTTTATAAAATCTAGTCAAAAGGAAGAATTAAAAAAATATGTCATTAACAGCATTTGTAATAAATGACGTCATACATTAAGATTTTAAATAAATGACTTCTCGCCTTAAGATTTTAGGCACTTGACGTCATCATCAGACATATTTTAAAATGACGTCATCACCGGAAATACTTAAAAATGAAGTCATCATCAGAACATTTAAAAAATGACGCCATCGCAATTTAAAAAAAAAACACGTCATTAGGATTTTAAGAAATTACCTCATTGACGGGATTTGTGTATGTGACGAAATCACCAGAAATTTGGTAAATGACGACATCGTCATAACTTCTTTTTTTTTATTGAGTCATAATAAAGAATTGAAAAAATTGCGTCATTAACAGCATTTGTAGTACATGACGTCATACCATAAGGTTTTAAATAAATGACGTCATAAACCAAAGAATTGAAAAAATTACGTCATTAACAGCATTTGCAATAAATGACGACATATCTAAAGATTTTAAATAAATGACGTCATTAACCGAAGAATTGAAAAAAATTACGTCATTAACCACATTTGTAATAAATGTCGTCATATCTTAAGATTTAATATTTTAAGGAAAGCTTAGGAGGGTCTACCAGGTGATCCAATGTACAAATTTTAAATCTAAAACTAAGGTAAGCCACTAGGTGGCTTAGAGCTTATAGCATCCTCGTCTTGCATTCGGTAGACCTGGGTTCGATTCCCGTGTCGGCTATCCTCGATTGTGGTTTTTCATGGTTTCCCACAATTCCTCCACGCAAATGCTAGGATAGTTCCTTTGTTAAATCAGCCATGACCGTCTTCATATCCAATTAAACTGGAAATTTTCTATTGTTGATGATTTTTCGGAACGGAGATTGCTTGTAAAAAAATTTATAGATTTTTTTGGTACAATATATTTTTGTGTAAAATATTCGTATAAGTTTCTTCGAATTTTTTCGCTATTTACACGATTTTCGTACTATTTTCTATCGAATTTTGTACATTATCTGAATAATTTTGGTTTAATTTTATTGATTTTTGTATAATATTCTATTTTAATGAATTTATTACAATTTGCATTGAACATTTTCTAAATTTATTTGTGCAATAGGTTTTTTTGTGTGAATCATTTGTAAAGTTTATACAAATTTTTCAGATTTTTCGTATAATTGTCTCCGATAATGTGTATAATTGATACTAATTTTTGCATAATTTATATTGATTTTTGCATAATTTCGATTGATTTTTATAGTATTTTCTATGGAACTTTTAATCATTTTGTTATAGTTTGTATCGATTTTTTGTTTAATATTCTTTTTCATTTAATTTATAACAATTTTTATCAGTTATTGTATTGATTAATTTTCACAGTAGGTTTCTTTATTTGTCAAATAATCGGATAATTTTCAACAAAGTTTTTCGTAATTTTTATTGATGTATGTTTATTATTCGTCTTTATTCAATTTTTTCATTTAGTTCGATAATTTATCACAATTTTTATCGATTATATTGCATAGATTTTTATCGTTCAATAGTTTTTTTTGTGAAGTGTAAATTAATTGTATTATTTTCTAAGAATTTTGCACACATTTTTGCTGATTGTTTGTATAATTGTCAACGAATTTGTGTATAATTGTTATTTATTTTTGCATAATTTCCGTTGATTTTTGTACTATTTTCTATTGAATTTTATTATATTATTTTTATTAATTTTTATGTAATATTCTTCTTATTTCGATTTATTACAATTTGTATCGATTATTGTACAGATGTATTCGTACATTAGTTTTTTTTTGTGTAAATTTTTTAAATAATTTTATACGAATTTTTGCACAACTTTGTGTATATTTAATAATGATTTTTGTAGTAGTGTATTTTCTATTGTATTTTGTACTTAATTTTAATAATTTTGGTATAATTTATAATGATTTTTTTTATAATATTTTTTTGCATAGATTTATTTGTACAATAGGTTTTTTTTTAATTATGAATTATTCATATAATGTTCCACGATTTTTTTGGTATAATAATTCATTATTTGTTTATTTTGATTTAAAGATTTTTGCATAATTTCTATTGCTTTTTGTGCCATTTTTTTAAATCGAATTTTGCACTTTATTTTAATCATTTGGGTATCATTTTATTGATTTTTGTATGATATTCTATTGCATTGAATCATTTACAATTTGTATTGATTATTTTATAGATAAATTTATTGGTACAACAAGTTGTTTTTTTGCGTATGAATCATTTTTATTATTATATACGAATTTTTGCACAATTTTTTGCTGATTTTGTCTTATTTCTATTAGACGAAATTACTATTGCTTTAATTACTATTACTATTTTCTATTGAATTGTGCACTGTCAAGTCAAAATGAAGAATTGAAAAAACATGTCATTAACAGCATTTGTAATAAATGACGTCATACCTTAAGATTTTAAATAATTGACTTCTCACCTTAGATTTTAAACACTTGTCGTCATCATCAGACGTTTTAAAAGATGACGTCATTATCGGAAATATCTAAAAAATGACGTTATCATTAGAAATACATAAAAAATGGCGTTATTGTCGTAACTATTTTTTCAAAATCAAGTCAATATAAAGAATTAAACACATAACGCCATTAACAGCATTGGTAATGAATGATGTCATGCCTCAAGATTTCAAATAAAGTACGTCATACCTTAAGATTTTTAATAAATGACGTCATCATCAGACATTTTAAAATATGCCGTCATCATCGGAAATACTTAAGAAATGACATCATCATCAGAATATTTAAAAAATGACGTCATCGCCATATTTTTTTTGAAAATTAAGTCGTAATCAGGAATTGAAGAAATGATGAAATCAACAGAATTTGTAATAATTGACGTCATATCTCAAGATTTTAAATAAACGACGCCATTGGAATTTTAAGAAATCCCGTTATTAGTAATTTAATAAATTACGTTATCGACAGGATTTGAATATGTGGCGTAATCACCAGATGACGTCATCGTCGTAACTTCTTTTTTGAAAATCGAGTCATAATAAAGAATTTAAAAAAATGACGTCGTTAACAGCATTTGTAATAAATGACGTCATACCTAAAAATTTAATATTTTAAGGGAAGCTTAAGAGGGTCTACCAGTGATCCAATGTACAAATTTTCAATTTAAAACTAATCTGGTACCGAGCAAGGTGGCTTAGAGGTTAGCATCCTCGTCTTGCATTCGGTAGACCTGGGTTCGATTCCCGTGTCGGCTATCCTCAATTGTGGTTTTTCATGGTTTGCCACAGTGCCTCCAGGCGAATGCTGAGATAGTTCCAATATTAAATCGGCCATGACCGTCGTCCAATGGTAATCTTTCGGGAATGTTGTTTACCATTTGGTTTCCTCCGCACTGGATGTTTCTTCCTAGTTTGACGTTTCCTCCGCACTGGACGTTTCCTCTGAAGTAGATGGACTATTGGAGCCGGCTAATAATCTTTCAAAAACATAATAAAGATTCAAGTTCATGACATTTCTAGCTGGTCAGGTTGCTTTTGTACTACTTTTTTTTATCGAATTTGGCACTTTATTTTAAACATTTTGGTATCATTTTTATTGATTTTTGTACGATATTCTAATCTTTTACAATTTGTATTGATTATTTTATAGATAAACTAGCTGTGCCCGGCCACGCGTTGCTTTGGCTTAGTCTAATTCCTCTATGATACCTCCTTGACCCCCGTATCATCTCCTCCAAATCCCTATTTCAGGCTCCTCCTCCCCCCGGTATGATCTCTCCCAAGTGATCCCTACTTTTCCTCTGTGCAGACAATCGTGAAATCATTAGTATAGCGCGTGCTCCAATTTCTGTCCAATTTCAAATGTGTAGAAATTTGAAAAAATTATTTAAAAAAAAGTAAAAGTCGGAAAACGGTTTTAATAACGTATGAGCTTAAGACATGAAAAAAATTGAACTTTTGTTCCGCCCCCACCAAACATTATGACTTTTGTCTTCCATGTCAGTTATTCCAAACTTAACGCTCAGGTGGTCAGTTAACTGAAAATTTGAGGAAATTGATATTTCCTATAAAAGCTTGATGGTGATGACTTTTACAAGAGGAATTGTCATTTGACTCATTAATTTTGAAATCATAAAATCAGTGAACCCCTGCCGGCTTGGCAGCTTTTGAACTATTTTGTTTGTATTTATCTTTGGTTGAGTTCTTACAAATTTTGCACTTTTTAAAAAGAAACATTCGGTACAATGTTAAACATGAAATGAGCAAAATTTCCGGGATTAATATACAGCAAAAAGTAAATTTATTTTTCCTATTATGACATTTCAGATAATAAAAATTGTGGGCACGTGAAAAACTTCGTGGCAAAATTAAATACTACGGTTTCATATGATATATTGTGCAGAGTGATAACTTGTTTAGACCTACGATTGGCTGTTATTAATATCGAGAAGTCCACATTTTCAATTAAAAATTTCTCAAAAAAAATTCCAAAAGTAGAAAAAGAAGACACCCTGGAATCAGTCACCTTTATCATATTGTCTCCACTTACTATTGTAATTTTATTTTCAGAATTTCTTTTCAGAGAAATCTTGTCTCTCATTTGTGTATCCTTTTTACCCGCCCTGAATTTTCCTCTTTAGGTTATTCATCCTTTGTATTATTTATTGCATAAATTCTCCAGCACAAACACAGCTTTTTAATTAAATGTAGATTTGAGCTAAAAACCAACTGGTTTCTTTCTTTTTATGACTAGACTGAAGCAAACTTCATTCCATATCACGTCATGGAATTGGACATCATCAGGACAATTTAAACAATGTGAATATCTCTGGTCTCAGTTGCGGGAGCCGACTCTTTCGGTAGAGTGTTAAGAATTCCTTGAAGATTATGCAACAAAAAAGCGTTTCCTGTGACTTGCACGTGTCCTCCGATGTAAGCTTGCAAAGGAGACATTTTTCCTGTAAGTATGGCGAGAAAATTGTCCTTGGATATTGTGACCGTGACATCAGGGTTTTCCCATGCGAGAGGCATCTCTCCTGTCGTTGCCTTTCCTGAAATCAATCATGTGCAATGTTATTTAAAACAGCCAGATTTCTAATATAAAGAGAGTGATTCAAGTACCTCTTTTTGTATCTAGCCAAAATGTGCCTCCGGTGTTGCCAGACACTTGCAATTTGTAAATAGCTCCATCTGGATTGTGGCTGTTGGATGATGCTCCAATCTCAAGAACCACAGGGAATACCTTGTTTACCATAATCTCATGAACTGCATTATTCATTTTTGGGCCAGCTTCTATTGTGATAGAAAAACATAGTAATATCAAATTTTTTGGTATGTCAGATCGTATCATGTTTCTCCAAACCTCTGTTCTCTCATTTTATTCTAAAATTTCACACTTTCATAAAGCATTATTTTGAACATTATGTCTGGTCTGACTATGAAATAAGTTGGAATTCTGCTCCAAAATTCTGTTCTGGAATTCAATTCTTTACCCTGCAGTCAGGACAAAAGTACCATGTGGCAGGGGGATCATTATACAATTTAAGTAAGACTAAGCTGTCTGGTCATGATGGACTCCAACATCACAGTTACGTCATACAGTGTATTTCCCGAATTTGGGTGAAGGATGGGATGGGGAAAGGAAGATGGTCATGGCCAATTTAATATAGGAAATATCTCAGCATTCACCTAGAGGGATTATGGGAAACCATGAAAAACCACAATCAAGGATAGCAGACACGGGAATCGAACCCATGTCTACTAAATGCGAGGCGAAGTGGGAGTGAAATATATCCAAAACCTCATAAGCTCAAGAGTAAAATTAAATTGTGTGGAGAGGATACTAATTCAGATTAGTCCATGCCTGTTAAAGATGCAACGGTTCTTGAATCTGGCATCCATGATGTCTCTTGAACTGGCGTTGGACTCTTCTGGAACAACACTTCTTGCAGCGACGACATTAGTGAACCGAGAGGAGATGGCTGACCGGTTCCCATGTGCAACACCTTCACAGGTGCCCTTAAAAATTGCAATTGAAAAATGTGATACAGTACATTGTAACTACAGTATATCTGAGTTATCAAATTGCGTTGTAGTTACATTACGTACATTTCTACCTGTGAAACTTCCAAACCCCAGGGTACAGTTGCCAAATTCATTTCGTCCTTTTAATTACAAATGGAAAATTACAAAGTCTGCAATTGTGCTGAAATAGGAGGGGTGAGCATTATGTTTTCTGCAATCATTTTTTTTTAAAAAACGACGACATGGATTTTAATGATATTTTGTAGAAAATTAAATTATGTAAACGTCGTCTTTGTTAAAAAATGTCCTTGTTGGGAGATAAATTTTCCCCATAGTTATGGCAGGGAGTGTATGCCTCACACAAAATCGTGGTTCATGCTAGCAAAGTCAATGCTTCCAAATCAGCATTTTTGACAGACTTGGCCAGCCATTTCTTGGAGCATTTTTCACAGTTGTTTGTCCATTTATGAACTTTTCAGTCCACAAATAGACTGAACGTTTGGACAGCACTGGGACCTTAAACGTTTTATGCATTTGTGTTCCAGAAATTCTTCAAAAGTTTTAAAAAAATGAACAATGGACTACTGTCGAGCCACTATTTCCTCAGAGTCCATCTTTGATTTGGAAATTTAAGCCCGTGTAATTTTTGAAACATCTTTTAATGTTGAAATATGCTCAGGAATGATGGAAGAATTTTTCCAGCAAATTTCAATGAAATCCACACAGAAGTTTTTTTAAGAAAAAATTGATTACGGAAACTTAATGAACACCCCTCGTAGCAATGAAAGGCACTTTGTCCCACCTGAATTTGTCTATTGAGAACTGCCTTCTCAGCATTTACTTCGGCTAGCTTTTTGTGGTGGAGGATGTTTACGAGGATGGATTTGCCGAGAGAACGAACAGACTCTTCGAGATTCTGTATTTTCGTAATGGATTTGATAACGTCCGATATACGAAAGCGAATTTCGGCCCCTGTTTCAATGATGACCCCATCTTCTAGAATGAGCTGTTATGATTTAAAGACAAACATGCTGAAGGTAATTAAAATATTTATCAATAACTTAAGTGGAATTGGGAAAATTGAGCCCTAACTTGTTGCGGAGGAATGCTATATGCTCTCATTCTTAAGTCTACGCGTTTCCACTGATCGATCATAGGAATGATGCAGGTGAAACCAGGTCCTTTAATGGGCTGCAATCTTCCCAGTCTAAAAATTAAAGCTCTTTCATTTTGAGGAATCTTCTGCAAAAGAGAAAGTTACTTTCTTAGCACAAGCACAAGTTTTTTTGTTGTTTTACTAGCACTTGTGCTACAAGAAAAACCAAATATTTCTTATTCGTGCTAGAAATAGGAAATTAGGAGCTCGTACTTTAACACAGAACCAAATAGTGATAGGCGCTGTTATTGCAAGAATGGTGTAACAGCACATGACCAGGAAATAGTGACAAACGAGAGATGCCAGGTTATCAGAGGGTTTGACATATTCTAAAAATAAATAACAGAATTTAATTAATACCTGAAGCAGAAATCATGTAACTGCTTAATGCCCAGAATCTACCTTTGTTAAATAAATCCACGTTAATTGTAGACGAGTTGTATGTAAATATAGATCGATATTTGTTATTTTGCATTCGACTGAGAGGGGGTCCATAATCGAATGCAGAGTTAAAAATCTCCTTTCTACCAATGTTGTCCACATCGGACATTGGCAATAAGGTGTATGTTGCACTATTCATGTTCACTCATTTACAATTTCTGAAATGTAAATATTAAAAAAAATTATTCTATTATCGGAATTCGTAATAAATATTATTCCAGTTTTCATAATAATAATTATCCAATTGTCTTTGCATTGATTAGGTATAAAAGAATCAAAGGAATGTTTTTTTAAAAATGGACATCCAGGCTTCCTAGATACTCGATCCATATTATCCAAATTCAAATGTTTCGACCAAAATTAAAATTGTACCACAAATTATTATTTGGCATTGGTACCTTCTTCAAAAGCTTTTATAAGAAATAAGATGCAAAATTACAAAAACAAGAACAATTTTGAAACCATAAATACAAAGTTTTAAAAAAAACTTTTTTCAAAGCAATGAAAAGTTATGTGGTTATTTTGTATTATGTAACTCCTGAGAAAGGCGTCAATTCCGAAACGGTGAAAGTCATAATGGTAATTACGAATTGTTTTTAAACTTTAATGCGAGCAAACGAAAAGTAAAGTAAATGTACGAGTTTAATTCACGAAAGCTGTGAAGGTTCAAATCTGATGTGTCCCGGCCTGTAAGCCTCTACAAATAAGGAGCGGTGCATTTTACGCGTGGACATTATTTTCCCCCTTGAATTCATAGAAAATTAATTGTTAGCGCTGGACGTGGTGGAATTACATGGAATTACATGGAAGTTTCACCTTCTGCCTGAAGGAGAAACTTCAATGTAATCCTGACGCTCTTGACTTCTCCCCTAAAAAATACTTTTCAGGGGGAGATCAAAATTGCCCCGTCGGACAGAACAGATACCGAGGTCCCCAAACCGGAGCCTGAAGTTCTCGAAGAACCGGCTCCCGAGCCCTCAGATCCCGCTACTCCTGCTGAGACCCACGTGGTGGAGGAGATGGATCCCTCCACATACGAGGAAGCGATGTCTGCACCGGATGCCGATAAATGGCAGAAAGTGATGGAGGACGAGTTGCAAGTCCTCAAAGAGCGTGACGTCTACAAGTTCGTACCGCCGCAGCAAGGTGATCGTGTCCTTGGCTGCATGTGGGTTTATGCCCGTAAGAGGGACTCGAAAGGCGCAGTTGTCCTACATAGGGCCCGTCTCGTTGCGAAAGGGTTTCAGCAACGCAAGGGGTGGGACTACACGAGGTGTACAATCCGGTGATTAACTTCACCATCGCCCGTGTAGTCATGCTCCTGCTTGTTGTTTTCGAAAGTTGGCTTACTTGCCACCTCGACGTCAAGTGTGCCTTCCTCTACGGCACACTTGACAAACCCGCCCTGATGGAACCGCCACCAAGGGCAAGGCGAACCGACGGACATGTCTGGCGACTGAATAAGTCCTTGTATGGCCTACACCAAGCAGGTCATTGCTGGTGGGGGACGTTGCATGAGGCGTTGCAACGTCAGGACTTCATCCAACTTGACAGTGTCGAGTGCGTTTATCGACTCCGGTGGGATGCTCTGGTCATGGTTTACGTGGATGACTTACTGATCCT
>JAQGBX010006752.1:0-12133 GCA_034698745.1 Megaphyllum sjaelandicum
CAGTCAGCTGGTTCCACCATGTCTTCAATATCTGCCTTCAGACAAGTACGATTAGGCGGCTTTCCAGCTGTTGTGCGCTCAGACCGGCGTAGCGGAACGTCTTGTGCTGTAACCAGTGCTGTAGCATTCACATCACCTTTCGGTGGTCTGCCACGCCTCTTTGGAGTGGCAGGTGGTGGTATCGGCGACCCGACGTCGATTCCACTCTCTTCGTTCGCATTTTCATCGCCGTCGATGAATTTAACCGGTAATGGGGTTGAGCGGCCACGTTCAGGAGATGCAGCGGGAACAATATACACCAGCAAGTGGAAGTTTTTTGAGTCAATGCTGTTCCTACGAGGCATGTCCATATGTGGCCGGAGTAGTGTGAATTTACGACCTTCAACAAAAGATCCAATAGAGAATACTTCACCTAGTAGAGCTGATAAATTGGCTCAGAAAGAAAATGATTCGTATTTAATTGAATGCCATGTTGAAGAGATTGAAGAAAAACGTGAAGCACTGAAAGAATTAGTTCCAGAACATCAGCAAACTTCCAGTGCTAGGAATGTGGAAAAAGAAAATATGACTCCTATGGTATCAGGCACAACATCTGCGGATAACTACCATCTGGAAGAAGATGAAGTCAAAGGAAGATGGAAGAGGTTTCTGCTGGGATTTTGGAGATGGAGCGCAGGAAGGTGGATTTATTAGAAAAGTCTAATTTAACTGACTTTCTTGATTCAAATGAACATTTTATCAAATGTCTGGTTCCACTCAGTAAACGAATCTGCCATGAAAACATCTGTGAGTTTCGGAAGCGGATACTCGACGTTGTACAGGAGTTTGCGTTATGACATGGCTACCTTGCATTGGCCACAGAAACAGTTAAAGAGTTAGTTGCCATGTTTGATTAAACCTTGTGTTAAATACTATTACTTGTTCCAGATAATATAAAAAAACTTACTCGCTTACAGCAACAATAGTTAAAGGGTTAGTTCCCATGTTTAAATAAACCTTGTGTTAAATACTATTACTTGTTCCAGATAATATAAGAAACTTACTCGTTTAGAGGAACAATAGTTGAAGGGTTAGTTCCCATGTTTAAATAAACCTTGTGTTAAATACTATTACTTACTTGTTCCAGATAATAAAATGAAGATACTTAGTTTGCACTGATATTTGGAAGTAGACTCTTTTCTTTTATTCCTAGATTCATTAAAACTAAATGGATTTCAGAGTACATATCAACATGTAAGATGGTGAGGTATAAATGTTGTCTGTTAAATGTCAGCCATGTAGAATCTTTATGCAACAAATTAATATTTAAATAAACATTCTTGTTAGTTGAAAATGCAGCTTCTTGACAATCTTTTCTAGAAAAATTCATTTAAAATAACAAATGCAGTTTTTCCCATACAAATTAGCTTTTTGAAGAGCACTCATATTACACCAACCTGCAATGCCAAAATGGTTTTAACATCAAACAAATTGCACAAATGAATGGTTATCAGCCACATTGTTTTAATAAACGAAAAATTAAAAATGAACCTGAAGTTGTCCTTGAGACGTAATTCAGTGTCCCAAAGCCCAATGTCTTTTATCAGGATCAAAATATACAGTAAGGAAATTTAAACGAACACCTCCATAGACATGCAGTCGAGAAAAAAGCCTGAAATCCAACTAGGCCTAAACATAGTCGACTCATTTTCGGACATTGCATGCTGTTTTTTCGCTCTGTCTCCTCTGACTCAATCAGAGCAAGGTAACTTTATGGACTTCAATGAAGTTGAGGATAAATGCACCGATGGCCATAGACCAAATTCTAACTAAAAAAATGATCAATCATTTTAAAATTAAATGAAACGCCACATAAACAGATCCAAATTACTAAATACATTGGATAAGGAAATATCTAGTATGACTAGTGTGGCGACAAGAAAATAACAAATTGCACTTATTGCATTGATAGAGCAATGTTTAGTTAAATTTCGTAAGTTAAAGGATTGTTCGCGAAGCAAGTTTTGAACAAAGTACGGACAGTTTTATCATCATTTGTAGGTCTTCCGAGGTTTTTTTTGAAATTTCGCGGAACAGGGACTACGTTTGTGTCAATTAGATGATGCTCCATTCCTTCTTTATCAATGATGGTGTTGTGTAGAACACAAATACACTTTATGGTTTCTTCTGCGAATTTGACATCAGTTTCAATGCTTTTCGCTAACAATCGCCATTTTGAATATTAAATGCCAAAGGCACATTCAATTGATTTCCGCATCCTGGATAAACGCTTGTTAAACATTTCCTCGTCAAGGCCTAGGTCACCTCTCGCATATGGCTTAAGGAGACAATAAAGTAAAGGGTAGGCTTCATCCCCAAGAAACACAAATGGCGCTTTGACATTTGTGCCTGGTAAGAAAGTTGACTCCGGAATTCCAAGGCTGTGTTCATCAATCAATGAATACAATTCCAATTCTAGAAATGTGCCACCATCACTTTGCTTGCCATATCCACCAACATCAACAGTTATAAACCGGTAGTTGGCATCAGCGACACCCTGCAGCACAATGGAGTGAAATTGTTTGTAATTGTAAAACATTGATACACTATTGTTGGGGCATTTGATGCGAACATGTTTCCCATGTGTTGGTATTGGCATGTGTACAGGATGAAGGGATTTCCATAATGCATAAACAATTTCCTTCACAATCGTTGAAACAGTTGATTGTCCCATACGGAAACTGAAGGCCGATGATGCAAATGATGCTCCTGTAGCCATATACATTAAAATGTGAATAGAAAACAATGAATTCAGGTTTAGATTCCTGGAATAGAATTGATCCTCATTCATAGCAAAGGTGATTTTTTAATCTGAAATTACTGTGGTAATTCTGCTGGTTAGCTACCAGGCTACATAAGTACTGGCTTATCAATATTTGTAATAAAACAAACCTTAAGGTAGCCTAACTACCAGTCGTTCCTCGATAAGTATTGGTTGGCAATGACAATTACACCATTTCTTTTCAATGGTTTCCTCCAGTTTAGTTACAATGTAATTGAAAGTCTCCAATTCCATTCGCACATATCCTTTGAATCTTTCGGGGTCCTTTTTAAGCTTAGGAAAAAGATGATGGCACTCTCCAAATTCGTGTCTTTCCTCGTTTATTTCATGTACATGTACACTTCTTCTTTGTAACCTCATTATTTTCAAATAAGAACTTTCAGTCAAAATCATAGCTACAGCAGCACTCCTGGAAAGCATCTTTTAAAAATGCAAAACAGGTATGATTAGTTATATGTTTGTTTGTTGACATGGTTAGCAGAAAATAACGTAAGTTACATTTTTTGGGAACATTTGCACCACTCCAGTAGTTAGTGCGTGTTTTAAGTTTTTCCTGCCTTTATATATGAATAAATTATGAACTTTAACAAGATCATATATCATATATTTACATTTTCCAACTTGGTGCGATGTTTATACAGACAAAGATATTAAAGTTATCCTTTTTGTGTCCTTATAACACTACGATTCGACTGTATGCAGCCTAAAAATGTGTCATGTACAAAAAAAGAGATAATTATTAATGCGCATGCGCACAGAGCATGCAGTGGCGCCACCAAGAACTCTAAAAATCATGCTAATATGAGCCCGTTGTGAAGCCCACAACTGAAAAAATAGGCGGCTGAAAACAAAACTGAAAAAAGCCACCGAAAAAGAAGCTCGTTGTGAGGGTACCCTTAGAATGAAGTTTGAAAACCTTCGAAATAATTTTCTTTTGGTTCAGTTTTGGAACATACAGTATCTAGGCTACCGATGGTAACCCACATAGCAAATCGGAAAAATTGTTATCAGTATCGTGGAAAAAATTGTTGAATTTCTGACAGTTTCCGTTGAAATTTTTTTAAATTTTCAAAATATTTGTGATAAAAAATTAGTTTACCTTAAGGACGACTTCAAGCGAACAACTTCGAGCTAATAAAGCTAAATGGAATGTGGAACTAAGTGCTGTTCTAAATATCACAAGCAGACCTGATCACAAGGCTTTCTACTGAAAAACGTCATGTGATGCACGCATTTTTAAAGAGGTCAATTTAGAATAATAAAATTAACGAAAAATGACGTTTTTTTTCTGACGCGTTTTAGAGTGGTCATTATTCGGAGATAATGACCAAAAAATGACGTCTTTTTCTGACGTGTGTGTAAGTGGTCATTTTTAAAAAAAAAATAATGACAAAAAAGTGACGCCGTTTTCTGACATGTGATGTAGTGGTCATTTTTTGGAGAAATAATGACGTCTTTTGAAGTGGTCATTTTTCTAAAAAATTATGACCAAAAATGACGTCATTTTCTGACGTGTTTTGTAGTGGTCATTTTTCCGAGAAATAATGACTAAAAAATGACGACGTTTTCTGACGTGTTTTAGAGTGGTCATTTCTCCGAAAAAACCTGACTAAAAAAATGACGTTATTTTGTGACGTGTTTCAGAGTGGTCATTTTTTTGAAAAAATACTGACCAAAAAATGACGCCTTTTTCTGACGTGTTTTGGAGTAGTCATTTTTCCAAAAAATAATGACCAAAAAATGACGTCTTCTTCTGACGTGTTTTGGAGTGGTCATTTTTCCGAGAAAAAATGACCAAAAATGACGTCGTTTTCTGGCGGGTTTTGGAGTGGCCATTCTTCCAAAAAATGATGACCAAAAATGATGTCGTTTTCTGACGTGTTTTGAAGTGGTCATTTTTCCGAAAAAAAAATGACCCAAAAATGTCGTCATTTTCTGACGTGTTTCAGAGTGGTCATTTTTTTGAAGAAATACTGACCAAAAAATGACGTCTTTTTCTGACGTGTTTTGAACTCAGAAAACGTGGAAAATTGTATAAATTTGTACATGGAAAACGTGTAAACATTTGAAAATCTTTACTCAAAAATGTGGAAAACTTTTGTAAATGAGCACTGAGCAAACCTTGTAGAAGTATACATTATTATTCGCCATGACGGCATTGAATTTTCCTGACTTTTCCAAAAATAAACCATTCTTCCCTGACTCTACCAGGTTTTCCAGCTCTGAGAGGAACCCTGTTCAATGTGTTTATAATGTTGTTGTCAATTTTAATATTTACACATTGTAAATATTACATATTTTAATATTTCCATACTTTTAACTTTTGGTTAAAAAATTGCAAAAAAAACTGCAAAATTACTTCGAAAAAACTGAAGTAATATTGCAACTTAAGATTGCAATATTACTTTGAAGTTGATGTTGATATAATTGCAAAAAAATTGCAAAATTATTGTAAAAATATTGCAATACTTTTGCAATCCATGATTGCAATCTTTTCAATGTAAATTTTTTCGCAATAATATTGCAATTAATTGCAATCACTTTAAAATGATTGCAATAAAATTGCAATTTTACACGTTTGATTGTGACCGATTTTCTGCTGGGCAACTACTGTGAGTAATGTTTTACAAAGAATAAATCAATCTTTTTGAATCTCACAATAACAGAACTGTTTGGGACTGAATGGTATCGAAGGAGCTTTAAGGATACACCCCTCTGCTACCAACAATGGTAGCAGAGTGTGGTTGAGGGGTGTTTCACTCCTCAACACTCCACCTACCTCTGTGTTGAGTTCATGCCCAGATGCCCAGTTCCAGTTCTCGCAAGTTAACTGTCCAGTACCAGTTCCAGGCCCTGTGTCAGTTCCAGTGCATGCTGAGTTCCAGTCCAGTCCGGTTCCCACTGCTGCTCGGTACCTGTGGACGCCCAGAATTCGTTGTTGTGCAGACGCCGTCGTCGTCCGGATTTCGATGATGCCTGGTCCCTGTTGCAGCATGGAACTCGTCCCTGTTTTACTGGCCCGCCCAGTTGTAGCACCTGTGAGTACTCTTTACTGTCCGCTTCCGGTACCTGTTGATGCCTGCGTGCTGCTGCTGCTGCAAGGTGCCTGAAGATAATTGACGCTCTGGTTGCTGTTCCTGTCGCTGTCTGGAGCCATTACTCTACGGTTCTGCTGGATGCCCCATACTCGTTACTACGTGGAAAGCGTTGCCGTACGTTTCCTGTCGCCGCCTAGAATCCGCCTACGTAAAGAGTGAGTTTGGTTTAAGTTTTTCCGTGCCTGTTTGCCTTATTGCTGTAAATGAGTTCCCGTTTTTGTGCTTTCTTTATAGCCTGGTCAAACATCAACAGAGTGAACGCCTTCACGCCCCAGTAATTTTTTTCTTTGATTGTTTCAGGCACCCTCTGATCCTGTAGGGTTGTAAGTATCTCAGTGCCCGTAACACACTGATCTCTAAAACACACTGATATCAGTATATTTTAAAATGCCATTACTTAAATAAAAAATAGTATAATATTTAAATGTTAATGTGTAAAATATGGCACACACTGCTACTAAAACAGGTGAGTATGAAGATTAAACTGATGTATTTATAACCATGATATAATGAGCGGCGCTGTACCCATGAAGCAAAAATCCAGCTGCCCAACCTCGGCCCTCCGGCGGCATGCTGCCCATACAACGTCGGGGGGACGTCAGAATGTCGCGCAGGTGGACGTCCGCCTGGCCATGCGGCTCAACGTCGGCCTGCCGCTACGGGTCGACGTCCGGGATAGGCCTACTTTAGGCTTAAACACATAATGAAAAACATTCTTACTATTAATTACTATATAATATAAGTCATATTTCATCATATTTTCAGATATTATACATAGTTATTTAATTCGAAGATAATTTAATTGAAATAATGAGTTAATAAAGTTTTCTTTAAACTAACCCTGGTTCAATTCAATTCAACTCAGTACCCTACTATCAGTATAAAATACCATGTGGTAGAGAAATGTGTTTTATCAACCTAAATTATTCTGTAATTACCACTGCGTTAGTGTAAACCCAGAACGAACTCTAGAATGATTGTGCAGAGCTTGATGACCTTCTGACCTAAGGTAGTGTGTGATGCTGGCTGCCAGACTGATTCCAAGCCAGCCAGGGAGGGGGAGATTGCTCCTTTCGGGACTAGTCTTCCCAAACAAATGCGATTCAATGTGAAGCTCCCTGGATGGTGGTGGGAAAGAGTGAAGGGTCCGCGAGGTCTTATGAGAGATTGCAGGCGGCTGGACCTCGGCAGCATCGTGAAAAGCAGTCAGTTGGCTCTAGTGCCCCTGGCATTACGGTTGGAAACTGCTTCAGTGTCCTTTAAGACACAGGAAGGCTCTCTAAACCAGTTACTAATGTGTGATGAGTCGAGCGCGAAGAATAATGTAAACAAGGAAAAATAAATAGTTTACCGAGCAATGTTGGAAGGCGAGTGATGGCAGCGAGCGAAAGAAGCGAACGGAGAAAAATCAATACGTTCTTGGCAGCCAGCGCAACGATGACGTGGTGAAGCCCAGAACGGTGGAAAGAGTCTAGAAGTGCGATGTAGAAATGGCAGCTGAAAATGCACGAGTAGAATTGAGAAAATCACTAGAAACTAAATGGAAGCTGAGAAGGTTGCTACGGCAACCACACTTACACATGTCACACAACAAAGCATGCGGATGGAGACAGATAACGATTAGGTGGGCAGGTGGAAGGCTGGCCTACCAAGGATAATCCCCTTCCGCTCCTGCGATAGCCACTTCATTCTCCGCGAGGTGAAAGGGCTCAATGCACGCGCGGAAAACAGCAGTAACTACCTCCGCTTCCAAGAAGGGGAAGAAAGGAGCTAGTTCAGAGACGATAAAGGCAAAGAAGAAGACACACATCTCTCCTCAAATGCGGGTGTGGGGTCCCTTACCACAACCAGCACTACAGATGGCACACAGTGGTGGTACAGCAGGGCCACATGGGTCAGATAGGTGACCCTAACAGCATTTTCTGGCTCTGGAACAATGTTCTGCACATCTGGATCCACCTCTGGAAGGTCAGCAGGTCCTCCTTCTTCACCTTCAAAGGCCTTGTCTGGTGGATGAATGTCTCCGATGTCTAACACGAAACACATTTTGGTTGCAACGGAGCTTCTCTCGCAATGAAATTTGCATAAATGGTCGCCATTTTGAGATTTACTGTTTTATAAAAGTGTTAAGTCACGTTAACTACTGTTTATAGTTGGAACTGACCAATTATCCTATTAAGACAATTATAACCAAATAAAAGGAAATTAAAACATTCAACAAGCCTTGCGCGAGACTCGTAAATCCATACGCAGATGGCCGGACTGGAGCCAAGATGCCATATGGAGACACTAGTGCCACCTACTGAGTGACAGGACAAACAAGAAACCCCTGGGAGGAAAACCACTTATTTTGAAGATATCTCAAATACCAAGACATATTAAGTGACCAGACCACCTGAGAAGTGTAGATTGGACATTAGAGAATCTGCAGGTAGTTAATTGAACACCTAACACAATTGAACTTTGCTGTGTGAGAGATTTGAAGGTTAAGGGATATACACTAATTAAACTCCATGATTTATAGCTGCAGTGGGCAGGCTAAAAGAAAGCTAGAATGTTCTAGAAAAAGCCTCAATGCAGGAGTCTGGAAAAGCTGATAATGAGATGCAAAGCAAATAGTATAAGGAGAAAAATCATTGTTAAACACGGTCAGATAAGAGAAAGAAGCAGAGCAGAGAAGGTCTATTCATGCTGGATTATTGAGTGAAATTTGCTGTTTGGACTTAGAATTTCTACAATGATGAGAACAACATCATTTCTGATTTGAGATAGGATTGTTTGGATTTAGTTAGGATTGGAGTGTATTTTGTAGAGTTAGGAATTTAGAGTTAGGATTAATTTGTTGAGGCCCTCAAGTGTGCATGATATGTTTGGATGTTCACATTACTGCTCATGTCCATGTAATTTCTTATAATCCTGCATCATTAAAATGAATACTGTAATTCACAAAATTTATGGTTGTGCCAATTGGTTTTAGAACATTTTGGTAAGTTAATTAGGGATTCAGAAATAGGTATTCAAAAACATCTCCTTGTTATTACATGCTACCATTAATCCCATTTGGAATCTTAACATTTGTGCCGCTTTCACGTAAGTACTCCTTGATTGCGTGAGGGTGGGTAACAAATTTGGTGGCAGCGGTGGGATGACCGAAAAATAATAGGATTGCAGCAATAAAGGGATAATTAAAAGTAATGGGTTTGTTTACGAAAGAGAAAGAGCCATTAAACTAAGAAGAGAAGCGTATTATTGATTGGGACTGTTTAAAGATTTAGAGAGATATTTAGAAGATAAGGAAATTGTTTAGGCATTAAAGATAAATTTCAAATTTAAATTTTATTTTTCTCTTGTGTGAAATTGAATGCAATATGGAAATTCATGGACCACGAGTGTAGTGATAATTGTTTTCAGTTTCCGTGTGGATATTGGACTAGAGCTGATGTTTATGCTGTTATGAGAATACCAGTTTCTAATAAGACCCTTGATACTGATTTAAATAGTTTATTTAGAGCATTGTATACCTAGAGTCAAAAATTAGGCTGGTGTTATCAGAAATTTATGCGATCTGCATGCTTACGTGCACTTTATGAGGCAAAAGAAGTGTTTGTTAAAGCTTGCATGATTTCTAAGTGTGAAATTAAGTTTGAACAAATTATCCGAGCTTCGTATCCTAGCGAGCGGTTCTTGCTAAGTGTTTATTTATATAGCTGCTTTAATTAAGAAATCTCGTAGACCATATGTTAAAGCAGTTGATGCATTAAGCCAAGCTATTGACAAATACCACAAAGGATTGCATCAGAAACCCAAAGGCAGTAAATAGGAGCATTAATTTCCTTCAATCAGTTAACAGTTAGGGATTTAGAATTAGCAACAAATATACCATTTTATGGAGGAAGTGTTCAAGTGACATTAATAGACTTTATATTGAAATCGCAAAAAGTAGGAAATCGAGCTAATTAAAATAGTGGACAGCTAATTGAAGCTGCAGTCCTGCGAAGCACTGGGAGTGCAACACAGGTTTTTCCAGAAATTAGTTTACTGACAAATCATTTTGATGAATTTGAAACTGCCCTTTATGTTTGGTATTTCAGTGATGAAACAATAAGCCCAGATATTTACCCTGATAGATTCTGGAGTGAACAAGATTGTGAGGTTGTGAACAATTTACCAATCCTTACAGGTGAAAGCATTTCTGCTCTTCCAACATTCTTTAAGGATTTAAATGCAGCTAGTGCTGAGAATCATTGGTGTATCCACAAATACCTGAGAGCTGCAGTACAGAGAGTACAGGGAGAACCAGTAGCAAATTTTATCCGAGCTAGTTATCGTGCAGAGAGTCAAGCTGATTATGAATACAGGATTTACCAATTTTATCCGAAATATTTTGATTCACTAAAGTATGTAACCGGGACAGACTAAATGACTGATGATTATTCCTGGTTTACCACTGACTGCATGTTGTTGAGTACTGTACCAATAATAACAGAAGAGAATATTTCGCGAGTAGTACCATTTTTTGATGCCCTTAAATTAGCTAAAAAATAGGAAAATGGAGTGACAGTAAGGCCATACAAGGAGCCATTCTCAGATCAAACGGATGCTTAACCGAACTTTTCCAAATTATTAACTGGAAGACAGAAACATTTGAGCAATTTGAGACAGAAGTCTACAAGACCTATTATCCTTTTACTGTAAGTTGCTTACATGTCCGGAGCAGTTCCTAGGAGGAACCAGCAACATCAAGACCAGTACTCTCTACAGTCAATACCAATTTATGTCAACTTGATGACACCATCCGCGATACCTCCAACAAGAAAAACTCCTGAAGCAGCAGGATTAGATCTGTATATCCCAAGAACGGTTCCTATTTTACCATTTGCCAAGAAGGTAAAATTAGAAGTAGCCCTTAGGTATCCACTGAGTACTTTTGGATTATTAACCGGGAGGTCAAGTGCATTTGATTTTGGTGTACTTACTGTGTTAGGAGCTCTTGATCGAGACTACACCGGAGGTGTGGGTGCTCACTTCTTTAATTGCAGCAATCGGATTATCCGAGTAGGTAGAGGTACTAATGTTGAACAAGTGGTAGTCACACCTTGTACCTAGAATACAGATAGTTGAGGCATTACCTGAACTTCCTCCAGGAGGACGTGGTACTGACACGACTCTTGGATGGTAATGAGGAAGGTTCATAAAGAAAGTAGAAAGGAGGAATGAACAGGAAGTCCTTACATCTTCGAACGAGATACATACCTGCTAGTGGAACAGTAGAAGAAGAAGAAGAAGTAGAGCCTAAAGAAGAAATAGTAGATGAGAGTGACGGAATAACAGACGAAAGTAGTGTATACAGTGAAGAATCATAGATATCACCTTTTCACCCAGATACCTCGGTTGTAGAAGAAATACACGAAGGATTGGATGAACTAGATAAAACATTAGGTTTGTTGTCTTAGGCTTGAATAAAGACGCATGGCGTCGAAACGTCGCTTGTAACCAAAGTTTGCATGGTCGTGTGTTGTTTTTCTTTAATTGAGAACTTAACTCAGCAACTTCATAAGGACATAAAGAGAGACAACCAAGCTTGCAAACTGGCAGATGACAAACAAGAGAAAGTAAGTTTAATCAACGCATTACCAACGTATCATGGAAGTCCAGAATCAGACGTGGAACTCTATTTTGCAAAATAAGAAAATATTGCCGAATTAGGACAATGGGATGATGGCACTAAAATGCGAGCAGCTAAGAGCAAGATAACAGGAAATGCTGGAACTTTTGCATTAAGTGAGGAGATGAAGGTGATCAATAATTACGAAGATTTCAAAAAGGAATGTCTAAAAAGATTTTCGTTTGTGCATCCGACTGCGCGACTAAACGCATTAACCTCAACGTTCTAGGATTGATTCTATATTTTTGACTATTATGTTTTAATGTACCGTCTATGAGCTTTACTTTGTCTATTTCGTTTTAGGAAGATAGTGTGAAGGAGCAGTTTTCTTCGTTGTAGAGTTTGTTTGGCGTAGCTTTGTTCCAGCCTTATTCTTAAGAATCCATTACATTTTCTGATCTAGTGTATATTTTTAATGAATTTAGAGTAGAAGAGGTCGGCATCTGATCTGTGGCTAAATTCAATTCAATTAAACTCAGTACCCTACAGTCAGCAATTAAATGCCATATGGTAGGGGGGTCAAGCCCATTTTTAGGAGAAAGCTCCTAC
>JAQGBX010006753.1:0-12132 GCA_034698745.1 Megaphyllum sjaelandicum
AACGATTTGGAGAACATTTTTTTTCGGCCACAAATGAGAAGGGTCGGAAAAATTGACCCTTTGATTTTTTTTGAAAACTTTTTGTTGTCTAATTGAGATCATTTTTATGTATAATGATAGCCTATGATGTATGAATTCCAAATATTGCTTTAAAAATACCGAAAAACGACTAGAAATAGGTAAAAAAGTCGAAAAACCAAAAATAGTCGACAAAATCTTTAAAATTCATTTTTCGACCTTTTAGAGTCGTTTTTCCGCTATTTTTTTGCGTTTTTCGAAATCTGCGTTTCGAGACGCTTCGAATCAAACCAAAATTGAACGATTTGGAGAACATTTATTTTTGGCCACAAATGAGAAGGGTCGGAAAAATTGACCCTTTGATTTTTTTTGAAAACTTTTTTTTGTCTAATTGAGATCATTTTTATGTATATAGATAGCCTATGATGTTAAGATTTTAAATATTGCTTTAAAAATACCGAAAAACGACTAGAAATAGGCAAAAATGGCGAAAAACCAAAAATAGTCGACAAAAACTTTAAAATTAAACTTTTTGACCTTTTAGAGTCGTTTTTTCGCTATTTTTATGCGTTTTTCGAAATCAGCGTTTCGAGTCGCTTCGAATCAAACCAAAATTGAATGATTTGGAGAACATTTATTTTTGTCCTCAAATGAGAAGGGTCGGAAAACTTGCCTTTTGGTTTTTTTTGAAATTTTTTTGTTGTCTAATTGAGATAAGTTATAAGTAAATCGATATAAGAGGATTTGAGAATTCCGAATAGTGCATTAAAAATACCGAAAAACGACTACAAATAGGTAAAAAACGCGAAAAACAAAAAAAAGTCGACAAAAACTTTAAAATCCATTTTTCGACCTTTTAAAACTCCTTTTTTCGCTTTTTTTATGCGTTTTTCGGAATCAGCGTTTCGGAAAGCCTCGATTGACACTAAAATCGAACGATTTGAAGAACATTTTTTTTCGGCCACAAATGGGAAAATTCTGAAAAATTGACCCTTTGGTTTTTTGTATTTTTCTGTTTGTACAACTTGTACATCATTTGTTTAAGAAGTGCATAATTTATTTAAACAAATATTCAGGTTTTATTTTCCAAAGTGTTTGTAAAAATTGCTGGAATTTGGAACCTGCTGAAAATATCTCGATCAGACGTGATATATACTAAGGAGATGGATAACCAGGCTATTGTTTTTATATAATTTTATTGAGTTTTGTTTAGTCGTTACTGTTTTATATTTATTCAAACTTGTTGTTACGTATTAAAATGCTGAGTGCATAATTCATCTGGATTGGGCTGTAGGGTACTGAGTTGAATTGAATTGAGCAGAGTCTGAGTTATTTAAAAAAAATCGATTTTGCTCTATTATTCATTTAAGTTATTCAAAGTTAAATTCATTATGAGCTATAAAACCTCTGCACGAATGCACTTGACAAATATAACAGTATACGCCTTCATAATTTTTAATAATGTAACAGTTAATCATCAGTAGGCTATTACATGTTGTAATTTGTGACGGTTGGGTCAATTTTTAAAATAAGCGATTCCTCAATACATGCTTTCATCACTAGTTTCGAAATGTAAAATGTCATATTTAACAAACAGACTAACAAATTGTTATGATGACGTTACAACTTTCCATGGTTTTAGCTGTGTAGGCTATATGTACTGTATTATAAATGCAACATTTTCAAACATGGCACTAAGAATGACGTAAAATCGGCAGTTCTTTTTTACACGAGAAGCAGTTCTGACTGACAGCTGCTTAAAAGGCAGAGGTCAAGTTCAAACTGTGTACTGTAATTGGATGACAAGGTCGAAAAATATTTACTTCTCTGCCTCGCAATGTCAGCAGTCCAAGTTTGTGAGCAAATTTGACCAACTATATGAAACAAACAACATTTCCATCAATGCTACGTCAAAGGTAAATGAAAACATGTATGCTCTTGAACTATAAAACCACCATCAAGAGTAGTTTGCGAACTAAAGTAGCTCTCACTACTGGCACCAAAAACACTTTCTTCACTATCGTCTAGATCGAAACATGAACATTATTTTGTTGTCTGCCATGATGCTATGTGGGGCTTATTCAGTTGTGATCCCCATTCGAAAGGGTAAGAAAGAATTTTCTATGAATTGTATTTGGAATCAATGGAATACAAAAATTAAATGGACAAATTAAATGACACCGTATACGGTGTCATTTTTTCTTGCAGCTTCAGTTTCAAGAAAGTGAAATTATTAATTGGCAAATGCCCATTTGCAAATTAATGTTTCTAAAGAAACTTCATGCATCTTAGTAAATCCATTCAGAAAAGAATGGAATTTATTTCATACTTTTTTATCCAAAATACATTGCTCGAACACCGCATATTTGATACACTTTATCATTAAATTCACTCAAAGATCGTGTGTTTAAATTAAACTTGTAATGGATCACTTCCTTTTTAATGTTGACACGCTAAACCTATAATGCTTAACAAATTGGTTTGACAGAATATGCAGATCTGCTGCGTGACGCCCGAAGCAACAGTGATAGTAGCAGTGCTGAGGATATCCACGTTCCGCAACTCGGATTCCAGGCCCCCAAGATGCACGTGCACCACGCCGACCACAAGCATCACAACCATGGACATGGTGTTGACACCGGCCACATCATGGCTTCTTGGCATAAAGACATCGGAAATAGTCCAAGCAGTAGCAGTAGTTCCAGCAGTATGGAAAGCCAAGAAACAGACAAAACATCCGGTTTCGAGAGTACTACAAGTTTTACCACTGCACCTGCCTCGATAACTTTTACCACAACTATCCCTATTAGCACATGATCGAGAACAAAATAACGTTACTTTGTTATGAGAAACGCAATGGTAATTCTCCGTAGCAATTACTTGTTGACATTAACGTTTAATTAAAAACTATATATTATATTAACATACTGAATTGGAGATATTAACTTGATTTAGCACATCGCGCGGAAGTGAGTGCATTTCAAAATGTCCTGGAAAATAGGGGTACTTCGATATATCCTTGATGCTTATAGACTAAATGTGAAATGTTTATCGATTATAATAAAACCCACGTATATTAATAAAACTTGCGAAACTTTTTCTAGAAGCTGTTGTAAAGAATTGTGATTATAACTGTGGAGAGAGTAGAGGAGTCAGTCCAAGTGAAACATAGTGCGAGTTTGTACATGTTACAAAGAAATGCAAGGAGAATAGCACTGAATTGTATTTGCATGTCATTTTAACTAACTTTGGTCAGGTTTTCTGCATCTTTTGCTGATCGAATTTAAAATTTCCATACGAATTTCAACGTAAATTAGGCAAGGAAAAATGTTTTCCACAAAAAAAAAATATGACGTATTCGTCCTGGTTTACATGTACGTTTTCTGTTAGTATCTGCATTTCAGAAAAAACTATCCAGATGGCAGATGAAATGCCATGTCGTATGATTTACAAAATGCAATTTTGCCAAACCTTTCAAACGATATTTCGCGGTTAAAAAGCGAAGTTCGCAATTTCCCTTGACGAGCGATATACTGTAAAGGTTTAGAAAACGAAAGGTTTTGCATAGAATGGAAAATTTGAATCGCATGCATCTGACAACCAACAAGGTTGGAATTAGTGACAAACAGCATGATGGCAGTTTGTCAGCTATTGATGAATAGAGCTCACAGCCTTGATGGGAAGCCAAAGAGGGCCTGGGTTGTTTAGACATTTAAAAAAAAAACAGTCCAAATGGTTTTCAGCGGCGTATAGAAACGGGGAAACTAGTTTTGTTAAAGGAAGAACATAGACTTGTCGAGGTAACTGTGGCTTATTTTAGGTTCTTAATAATGAAGATCCTCATTTTGGTGACCATTTCAGTGCTCGCTGTTGCAGGAGAACCACTGAACAGAGGTATGCTCCTCATCTTATTAATTAAATGATATTTTCATGTAAATGATTCCATTTCTTCAACATTTAATTGCTACAGTGCATGAATGATACAAACACAGAATCTCTCCAGTATGAATGACAGTGATCCATGCCTAAAATCCTCATTCCTTATTGTGATGCAATGGTGGAAAATTAGGCGTTACAGATTTAATCCCTGCTTGGGAAAATCGCAAAGTTTCACCAGATATTCTGATTAAATGTAATATTCTAGCAATAATAACATCACATTTCCATAGGTCATCCAGTAATTACTCAGCCATTAAAGAAGTGTCGTAAATTTCCGGCCAAAGAACCCCCAAAAAACGATGACCATTGATTCAAAAAGACTATCCTATCATTGACTAGCTGACAAGTAGTGAAGTCCTACAATAGAATGATTTTAAAGACATGAGAATCGGGCAAAAGGACCATGTTTTTAACGCACGTTTTGGTTAAATAATTTTTTCAGAATATCAGGACCTTATACGCAATGCCCGTAGTCGCAGCAGCGAAAGCAACAGCGATGAGCAAATTCATATTCCCCAACTGGGGTTTGGGCACCCCAACCTACACGTGCATCATCACAACCACAATAACCACAAGCATGGTGATGGTGCGGACGCCGGTCACATTTTGGCATCCTGGCACCACAGTGATGGACACGACAAGAGCAGTAGCAAATCCAGAAGCAGCAGCAGCGAGAGTCAAGAAGAGGTGAAGTTCGAAAGGTGCACTTGCCAACAATTGGAATCTGATAATGCCAATTTCACAGACCCTTGGTACCAGGAACCAACAGAACAGCCGTGGTACGGCCCTGCCAAGCGCTATTATCACGATGGTCAAAACGTCATCAACTATTCTGGTTTTCGCTTGAAGGGCGAGCACAAGTGTTTCTGCCCAGAAATACACATAATGCAACCAACAGAAAATTTAACACAGTATTATAGGGATATATAAATGACATGCATGCTGCCCTGGATGCACTGGCATGATTGCATTGGCAAATCGCAAAGGCCCATGATATTGTTTTCAGTAAAAGTGCATTTCACATAGAATATTTTCATAATTTAACACCTGACTATTTGAAAAAGTGTACGAAAGTGATGTTGTCTGATAAATACATGATATCCTCGTAACCTTACCATGATATGCATTACGTTTCTCCTGCACTTCTCCCTCCCTCCCTTTACCAAACGTTGCCATTTCAAACTTTTATATTATATTCATGATAACTTGAGAGAAAATTTGTGCTCGACATTGAAATCACCCAAAGGATTCATGATTCGGGCGTTAACTAACAAGGAAAATACTTTGTTGAATGTTCCGATATTATTTTATTTGAACTTTGTCTATTTCATGAGTGTTCGTTTTATTTAATAATCTTGCATGCTGCTCCCAAAAAATAAACATTTTAAACCTAAATAAGTTTGTCATTGTTGCAACAAACCTGAATAATTAACCTCCACATTAATCTGACAAAAACCTTTTATTTAATTATTTCTGTTCACTGCTGTTTGTTATATTAACATTGGATTCCTTCATCGATCTGTAAGCTACAAAATAAAATAGTGTGCATATGGATGGTGTAATAGTAAAACCAGACCTCAAAAACTATATATATACAAAAAAAAGGTTTTGAACTGAGAATCGAATGCCGTTGGCCGTTTGCTTTATGAAATAATTTAACTACCGGTAACTTGGTGAAGTTTTTAATATTTTAGGCCACAAATAATTCAGTTTTAAGTGAATGTTCTCTTAGTTTCCTAGTGATTATTTTGTGCTAGTACTTGCATGACCATTGTAAAGAGAACAATGCGGAAAATGAAGCAATACCATCGCCTGTCGTAGGAACTGAAAAACGTACTGTACTAGTTTGACAATTCTGTAAACTACATGTATTTGCACTTGAATATGTATAGAGTGTATAATGTAATCTCGTTAACATTAATTAGCTTCATGCGAATTTCAAATAGTGCGAACTCATTTCCAGTACCTCTATTATGGTATGGACGAATAATGTTAATTTCTAATTCCGAATTCGAATATTACATACTTGCGATTAAAATGAATTTTTGCATTAACCAGAATTCGACGCGCTAAGCCGCTTTTAAACTTACTTTAGATCTACATGTACATGTTCAAAAAAAGCACTTTAAAACATGCAGGAAATTATCATATAAAAGTTGCTGCACCTATTCATTTACTGGTTCTTAGTGTTGAAATCATGTTTTTTTTTAACTTCTGATATTACGAAACATCACAAGCACGGAAACCATCACATAAAGAGCAGCAGCAGTTCCAACGGAGAAAGAAAGAATATCAAATCCACCACTTCTACAACCACCACTCTTATAACTACAAAAGGAAATTAACAAATAGGGGTCCAGGCCGTAAATCATGTTGATGAAAACATACTATTATTCTACACTGCCTGACCAAAATAAGTCACACACTTCAATTTTTCGTTGCACATCTTTAAACATAGTTAAAGAATGATTTCGTCGTGGCAATGTTTCAATGAGCTTGTGCAATGTCTGAATGATTAGTTTTTGCCAGATATGCAACAAAATTTCATCAATTTTCGTTATTGAAGGAAGAATCCAAGCACTCCTTAGATTCCTCTTAAGCACCTCCCATCGACACACCAATTGCTTGGCCTGCGAAACCATCTAATTGTTGTCCTGGATGTTCCGATGCCAATGATTTCAGCAAATCTGCTTCCATGTTTTGTGAGTTATATTGTAGATGCAGAATCATTCGACGTGTTTTGATCTTGGTAACATCTTTTCCATGACCGCGTATAACATTTTCAGCCATGATCTTTTGAAACATTTTTTGAATCATGTGCGCAACATTCTAATAGTCGAAATATGAAAGAAATCATCCTTCTCCTTCCCTCCTCCCTCCTTCAGTATGTTCATGTTAAAAGTCCATCAGCAACATTTTTTTTGGCCAAGTATTGAATGCGACGCTTAACATTCTTCTATGACATTGTGGACTATGCATTAACACAATTTAAAATTTTGCGAATGTACAACTATTGTAAAACGTGCATATTTCAAACAAAGTTACATCTAAAAATCATGTTTCATTTAGCTTTTGCGCAAAAACTAAGTGGAAGTACCGAAATAATTACAACAAACAGTCTTATTTTATGAACAAGCAAAGATGTGTAAAAAAACTACTATTTATACAGTATATCTGTAAACCAATATCACGCAAATGGTGCTATCATGAGCTGAAAACTCAATTGCATTGAAGATATTTCATGAGGTTACACTTTAGCGTTTTCATACACGATTCTTTCATGAAAACATTTGACAGATTTATAAACTTGTTAAAGGAACAAATTCTTGCTCAAGAAGCGTATTTTTTTATTTTGAAAACATGTGGCTTTGCATGAATGCAAATTTTAAATTTACCATATATATATATACAATTGTATACCTAATTTTATGTGTGAAGTTCAAATACTGTCATTTTTAGTGAAGGTCAGATTGGCCATTCAAATGTCGACTTGTCAGCGAAATGCAGCTACGTTTTGTCCACACGTGACACATCTGTGCAAACAGTGCCAAGATTAAATTGCAGAGTTGGAAAGTTTGTCACAAATGCTCATAACAAATAGTTTTCAAAGACATATAAAAGCCAATTTAGAAGTAGCCAGAGCACAGCTACAAGTAACAAGACATCACGTTTGGCATTAGTCTCCATTCAGTCACTATGAAGCTTTTTATTTTGATGCTTAACTTGGTCATTGCTTCTGCAGCAGTGGTACCAGAACTCAAAGGCAAGTTTAAAATTATCTAAAATCTTGAAAGAACCCCCAAACTGCATGTTTAAACACATAAACGATTAAGAAAACATTATTCAAACTGAATGAGTCAAATTGTAAAATTTCGAATCATCTGGTTTATCTTTCGTGCACTTTTCTTGGCATTTATTGCCCCAAAACCATAGTTTAGCAAAGAAACCTTAAAACTTTAGTTCCAACATTTCTCGTCCAAACAAGAAATGATATTCTTTTTCCCATTTTATAAACTCACTTGTTGTTAAGTATAGCTAGCTGCTACGCAAAATATTCAGTATGTCGCTAACATATAACCCATCCTTGTATCGTATAGAGTACCCGGACCTGGTGCGTGATGCTCGCAGCGACAGCTCTAGTGATAGTCAGAGTCACGGAGACAGTGGTGAGCAAATACACATTCCCCAGCTGGGATTCGGACAACCCAACCTACACGTGCATCACCATCATAACCACGGGCACAACAACCATCACCACAAGCAAGGAGATGCTGCCGATGCAGGGCACATTTTGGCGTCATGGCATCATGGCGATGGACACGACAAAAGCAGCAGCAGCAGCGAGAGCCAAGAAGGGGTACAGCTCGAATCCTGCACTTGCCAAGAAACCAATTTTATTACGGAACCGCCGTATTACGGTTATCCATCTGGATGGACGACAGCGGCTGCTAAACGTTCATATGACAACGGTCAATACATTACCACGTATACTGGTTTTCGTCTGAAGGGTGAACACAGATGTTTCTGTCCAGAAATGCACATAAACCACGCCACTCCAACAACCAGCTACCCATACTACTACTACTCCACGTAATCAATGTCCCCTTTACAAACATGGATTCAAATTCGTTAGATCTAGAGGGTAGGAATTGGTTTTGCTCGTGAAATTCCCCCTTATTCCTCAATTAAAAGTAAATCCATCATGCACCAAATCTATGGTTATTCCTAATTATAAAGCGTAACAGGTGTTTAGTAATAATGCAAATTTTTGTTGGGTCAACCAAAGGTAATATAATGCTTCAACAGTGTTTGAGACAAATGAATAAAAAGCTAACTTAACATGTGTACCGATCATTATTTTTAAAGACTTTCATGCAATTCAGTTCAACTCAGTACCCTACAGTCAGCAAACGAATGGCATATGTTAGGGGGATAATAATCGAATATAATTGAGACAAAAAAAAACAACTGCGCATCCAAGATTTTCCTTTTCCGCATGTTTGACTTGTATATGGATTACACGAGCCAAAGGGAATCAAATTAATCATTTGGGAACTAAAAATTTATACATATACTTTGTTTGTTGGTGAAGCGTCAGTGCAGTAATAGACAAGAACTTGCCACATTGGACACATTCCACCAAATTTCACTGGTACAGATTGGTTTACACAAGCACTAAACATGAAACTACACAGAAACATCACAGAAACATCCATAAAAATTCAATTTATAACTCAAATGAGTATTTCAACTTTCGATTATATTTGGACAAAATACAACATAAGCTGCTTAACTTTAGGCTCTGCTCTACTGTAACAGCACTATTGCATATGCCAGACTTGAATGTCTCTTATCCAGTTTGGCCACACTAGTGTACTCCCAATTGAAGGTAATGTTGTGAATTGTTAATTGGGTCCAATCTCTGCTGATTTTTAAAAACTATATTAACTTCATCAATATGTCAAAAAGATTACAAAAATCCAAACAAGATTAAAAATGAGTGCTTGTTATCATACTTTTTTTAAAAAGTAGGGAAAATATACTGTCCGTGTTTTTTTTAAATAAAATTGTTTTTAATAACTGGTCTGTACTTCATCTTGCAACGAGGACGATAACCACATGTGGCAGACAAGGCGTAGGAACAGGAAAAAACCCCAGGAGATGACGTCATCCGCAGAAGGACAAAGGAAGGGGTCAAGTTCCGCAAGATGGAAAGAACCAGAAGATGACGTCACTCACAAGGACCTGCCAAGAAGGGAATCACCAGCAGAGGGAGCCACCATCACCCGATGTCAGAGCAGTATAAAAGGACTGACCAGGGACCACAACAGCAGTCTAGCTTCAGCCACGACTCCGGACACCAGTCCTTCCTATGTTTTGATCATTGCCTTATTCAGATTGTACCAAATAAATACAAGTCGCAGTCAGGCACTCAAATACCACTCAACCCTTGCATTCTATATTTTATTCGATCGCCATACCATTCTCCTGCCATAAAGGCAAACCTCGGTACACCGCAAGTACCTTCTTTGGGACGCCCTATCGAGGCTACCTCTCTAGCCGTGCCCCAAGGTGAGCGCCGCAACCTTTATCACCTTTAATCAGAACGAGTCCGCCGCAACACGTGGTGACTACGGCGTGCCTCCGCCGCATAGTACTCGAAACTACTGTGCCGCACCTTCCGGCACGGCGATTCCGGCCAAGGAGCTCATAATCTACAGTAGCTTATCTTTTAACAAAATTAGCTCGTTTGTAATTCTTCTGTATATACAACTTGAATGAGAATCTAGATGAAATACAGACCAGTTGTTGAAAGTATTGAAAAACAAAACCTTCAAGTTTATTACTGACACTATAGCTTAGTATATAATGTATATGTGCCATTATCTCAAGCTGCTAATCAGTTTTTAAAAAATACATCGTCGTCATTAAAATAAGTGCAAATAGTTTTTTATCGAATGAGAATGTCATTAATTTTGGCAAAAGGTAAAATGGGTTATCACAAATATTCACTACTTTTTAAAAATGATACTGATGTAAGAATTAAATTATCAACTGGACAAAATTATCAGAGGAGAAAGATTAATTTAAAACATAAGAAAAATATAACGGAAAATACGGTGAGTTCGTAACATTACTTCCATGATTTAAAAAAGCATCATCGAAAAATTACATGTAGGTGCTAATTTTGGGAGCAATTTAACAGGTTTGATGCAACTAATGAGTATTATAAGCGGTACTAATTCTAAGGGTCGCAGCACACAGTTTTTTGTGCGGTGCGGCGCGGAACGGTGCCGTGCGGCGTGAATGCAAAACGCACACAGTAGATAGATACTTCAGCGTACTATAGCATGCTGGTGCGACATAAAGGGGGAGCGCGAGGGGTGCGCCTTTCATGTATGCCGGGTGCTATAGCGGAAATTAGAGGAAATTTCGCGTTTTTTCAATTTTTCCCATTGCCTGGTTCATGTATTTCATTTCCTTTAACTCGCTGATTACAGTTCAGGTAAAATGCGCTTTAACTTATGATATCAATAAATCCATATCAACTACTGTATTGCCTGCCATTTTAAGTAATAATCTTGGGAAAATGCAAAACTCAAAATTGCAACTGCATATAAATAGCGTTGCTTAAAAATGGACGGGCAATAGTGCCCATTGCGCAAATGCAAGTAAAATCTGGGTTAACTGGGTTTTAACCTTCCGGATATCGCGCCTCTATATTTATTTCGTTGCTGGGGGGGCCAAAACCGTTGTACGCCGCAGAACACCCCGATATTTCGTGCGGCGAAATTCTCCGTCGGACACCGCCGAAGACCGCTCAACGCCGTCGATGTGTGTGCGTTTAGCACATTGAAATAACACAGAAAATAGGGGACACTGGCCCGTTCATCGCCGTTCCGCCCTGCAATGCACAAGTCTGTGTGCTGCGACCCTTATGCCCATTGGAATAACGCAAAAAATAGGGGACTTCGGTCCGTCCATCGCTGCTGCAATCTGCTGGATGCCGCAAATTTCAGCAGGTGATATTCTTTTAAGTCAAAGAAAGTTCGTTATACTTTATTGCTCAATATAGCAGACCCTACATGTTGTTCAGTGGTATAAAATATTGTCATTACCTCCATAAATGTTGCAACGTTTCACTTTCATTATTTTTCAACATCACACTATCAATGAAATTTCATCATTACCGGCCAGCATTTCAAATTGCATCACCCTACACGATCATTATTAATGTCACTCTCGAAAGGTAATGACATCTAACTAAGTTGTTAAAACTGCAGATGTTGGTATTTTTCATAATTTTTGTTTTGTCCACGTACAGTACGTTCGGGGGATTTTGTCATAAAGAAACTGTACACGTTCAGTACTGATGACATAACCTCTAAAATGTTACTTATCATTCGCGATCATTACATTTCAACATTACACGCTCATTTGAAATGACAATTTTTTTTAGAAACGCGTATCTGTGTACAATAAATTAACGGCAACAAGCTATAATAGCTTTCGCTTAGACTAGCTGTAATAATAATAATAATAATAATAATGACGGCTTTCGCAATCATTCTGCGCATGCGCGTGCACGAAGTGGCGTTACCGTATTTTCACGACTATAAGACGCACTTTTTTCATCAAAAAATTGCCTCCAAAATTCAGGTGCGTCTTATACTC
>JAQGBX010006754.1:0-12131 GCA_034698745.1 Megaphyllum sjaelandicum
GAAAGTCATTGTTTGCTGAACATGTCGGTCAAAGTAAGCTGTTTGACTGTCTTGATCCGTTTTCGGGCAGCCAATGCAAATCGTAGTACATGTACATTGCACATGTATGTACGTTTCGGTATTAAATTTATTTCCTGAAAGCGATTCGGTTAATCAGCGGTTCGGATAGTCGGAGTTCGGATAATTGGAGTTCTACTGTAGTGTAAGTATCCCGTGAGTCCGCAACCATGCACTACACCAACCCGTTGTGGGGAAGCCGATCGCTGTATATATGGTTGCAAACACTCGATCGTGATAGCAAAAAATGTTCACCGTAACTTTTTGATGGTTGCTACAATCGTACGTGTACATTTCCAAAAATGCATGCATTTATCTTATTCACTCTGAGAAATAGTAGAGAAATTAGGTGTTTTTTAACACCCAAAGGTATTTGCTTGTCTTTTTTGAGGTATTTTGAGGTATATTGAGGTATTTAAAAATATGTTGGTGTTAACAAACACCTAATGGTATTGCTAAACTCCTAAAAAAGGGTTTTGAACACAAATAAAACCCCGTTGAAAAGGTGCTTAAAGATACCCTTTATGGGAAACCCAGGAAAAGGCATAACTATAGTGAGGCTCTCTGAAGCGAGTCGAGATAGCAGAATAGTACGTAGCGTGAGGTATCCAGAATGGAAGGTTGCAGGATCGAATCCCGGTAAGTTTTAAGAATTGGAAATAAAACTGTAAACGGCACGTAATTACTATGTATGTTTCCACTTTTAGGTACGCTATAGTAGGTAGCCTACACACCTTTTATGGCATTCTGGAACACCTCTTATGGTATTATGGATGAGGTATTCCATAAAACCCTATATATCTCAGAGGTTTTCCATAACACCTAAAAAAGTGGAGTATTTGTGACAAGCAAAACACTTTTTTTTTTGGTATTCTGAAGTACATTATTTTCTTAGAGTGTTCGACGACGCTCTATAAAGTTTTAATTGAATTTCTTGCCCTATCTTTAACGTGAAACTACAGGAGACTCCGTGCACCAACTTCCTCCATCGGAAGTGATGGCCATGGATGATGATTTGTTTTGGGTAGTGATAGCTAAATACTTGAGTATACAATTGTACTTGACTAGGGAAAACCCTAAACGAGGAGGAGGAGGAGGAAGGGATGAGAAAGGAATACGGTCATTAATATAGCTGCTGCTAAACAGAAAATATACGCTTCGATGTCAATATTTGTTAATACCTGTAATATAATAGCGTCGTGTTAATCAAAGGCTTCATTATCACGATCTTCTCAATTTTTAAATTGAATGTCATCCCAAAATTGCGCGCTATCAGTTTCATAGCCTCGAATCATTTTCGGATGAAGTGATATGTTTAAATACTGAACTTCTTCCGGAATTGACGCGTTCCAGTAAAACGGACCAATAGGAGTGGGGTTTCTGCGAATTAAAAATTAAAGCGAGAAATTAAAGTATAAATACTAGCTTCTGCGCCATTACTACTTAGAGTACGTTAAAGCTCACCCAAAAGTGGCGAAGTTGGTCCAGAAATCCACCATCGTGTCGCTGACAGTCTGAGATTCACCGGATAAAGTCTTTTGCCCGAATGCGGTGAAATTGAAAAGGTGAAACAGTTCCGACATGTGTCCGACATCTGAGAAATGTTTATGGTAATCTTAATCTTTTGCATCGATCTCTTTTAATGTTATATGATACGGAAAGTGCACTGGAGGAACTTTTTTTATGGAAATTATGCGTGCCAACTAATGCAAATATCTCATTGGCATCCCCAGCCTCAAAACTAACGCAACTCCAAAAATTTCTCAATTTCTGGAAGCGGAAGTACGATATCGTGACCTTTACGATTAAGGTTGCGCATTACGAGTCACGATTCTTCTTTATCGAATGAGCAATGAAGCTATTTTAATGTCTAGACTAGACTCTTTTAATAAAATGTTTAATTTGAAAAAACGAAAATTACACCCCCTACCACATGGTATTTATTTACTGATATAGGGTACTGAGTTGAATTGAATTGAACACGAACGATGTTTTGTTAAAAAAAAACTTCAACGATGAATTGAATTGGTACGAATGCCTATACATGTATGTAAGTCGTTCAACGTTTACTATTACAGTAGTACCTCTTTTATATGAACCTCTATTATATGAATGCAGCAGCACGTTGCTCCTGCCGACCACACCGTGCGTTTTTTGGCTGGTGTAGCTAGGTCTCAACTTTGGGAAAATGAACTAAATACATTAGGGTACCTCGTTTTAGGCCAGCTCGTAGCATCTAAAGGTGCACTGATGCCTGTGAGAGCACCCTTGCAATTTTTATTTTGTTCGTTCTTTAAGATGTCCCTATCGAGCTCAAAGTGGAAACGGGCAGTGTTGTCAAACCTGCCCAACAAAAATGATACGCGTGTACATGTAATGTGATAAAATAACTTTAAATACTTAATTGACTCGTTTCCTATTTTTTTTAAATTGGTTTTCTATTGGTTGGAATTTCAACCTCCATTATCTGAACTTTTCGATTATATGAACCACCTCTGGTCCCCATTAGTTCATATAAGAAAGGTTCTACTGTACGTGAGAGAAGAGTAATCGCATCGAGGTTCTAGCCTCGCTAGCTGATTTGCGGTGTTGATATTTTGGTTAGTATCTAGTTCTAATAATATTTTTTTTGTGTTAATTTTGTTGCTCCTGTAGGAGAATTAGGGTTTCTTTATGGAAGGTTTTTACGATTCTGAAGAGGTACCATAAATTAGGTTCATTTATTGATTGGAGATAGTTTTCTTGGAGCCTTGTTACTATTTTTTGCAGGGGAGAATATTGCACTATGGGGAAGTGAGTGGTGAGTTACTGTTTGCATGGTGAAGGTTTCTGATAGGCAAAATATGTCCATTGATCCTAATAGGAGCAGTGCGTCATTGTCCCGTAGAAGGTTGCTGATTCCTCTTATGTTCCAGCCACAGATAGATAACTCCTTATGCATGGGTTGGAACTTGCTGCTATCTTTGATTGTTGTTGGGATAGGTTAGTGTAGTTTGGGTTGGTCCTAATTGGGAACTAGTCAAGGTTGTGTTTGAGTGGCTATGGCATGAAGGGGTACATATGAAATTATTTTTACCTGGCTTTCCGGTGTAGTTGGTGACCTCGAGGTGTTCGTTGGAATAATCAAAAACGTAGGAGTAAACTGGGACGCCCGCGGCAGACAAAAGACGAACGGTTTTATCGTTACAGCCTTTGAAATTGCCGTCGGAAGATAACTAGAAAGAATTTGGTTTTTTCGTGTACAGTACTAAAATACTGTATGCATGTACTGTAGAATGGCTTCTATCGACGCACCTTTGCCTGTTGAAGGCGCACACTAGCGTGATCCGAATAATCCACGTCTTTGAAATACTTGTCTCGAATGGTATTCAACGTGGATGGATCCACTTCCTTGAGCAGCAATATGATTTTCACGGCTTTTTCCAAGTTTGCATCTCGATCACTTTGAAGCGGAGGAAGTAAATCGTACTTGTCGTAAACTAAAATTTCAGTCCAGATTTTGGATGTTCAGATTTTTTAAAAAACGGTATAAGCGGTATAAGTAAAAACTAGATTTTATGACCTAATTGATGCCAGAGGTGTTTCATAAAATCGAAAAGTTCAGAGAATCGAGTTTGACATTCAATACAATAGAAAACCAATTTTAAAAAAATTGGAAACAAGTCAACTTTTCTAAGTATTTTATCGCATTACACGTTCCTGTATATCACTTTTGTTGGGCAGGTTTGAAAAAATTATGAATCTTCTTCTGTTTCACCATCTTTATTTTGTTTTGTCAAACCCAAATCCCTTACTTCTTAGTTGAAATAGCTGGACTACTGCTTCGAGCAGGCCTCAAACGAGGTACCTACACGTATTTCATTAATTTTTCCCAGCCAAAAAACGCACGGTGTTGGTCGGCAGGAGCCTCTTACATAAAACAGAGTTTTCATATAATAGAGGATCATAAAATCGAGTTTTCACAGTACGTGGTAAAAAAACCACAAAACCAAAAAAGTACAGAATCATCACGTCCAAGGGTTAAAGCAAGATTTAACGTGACTTATCTGTTCACTGTACACAATAGACAGGTAGTCACTGGTCACTATACAGAAAATTTTTATAAGGGAAATGTACACTAGAAAAAAACAACACACTAAAAAGTGGTCAACATTAACGGGTGGTCACTTTTCCAGGTTTTACCGTATTTTGTCTAATACATTCTGTTAATCGATAGCGCGTTGTTTCGCGCCCTAAATCAGTTCAAAAAGTTCGCAATACGCATTGCTGAATCTGTACAACTGACATACTCATTTATCGCATTATAAACGCACTTGGTGAAATAGTGCCAAAGATGTACAGTACATGTACGTGCGTGTCATCGCCAACTCCCGCTACGTTGAACAATTCCCTACTATTATATCGCGATTGGAAAAAGAGCAACTGTCATGACTGCAAACGAGGTTCAATTATTTAAGTACGCAGTACATAAACGTTAACAAAGGTTTACTATGGAGGGACATGGACAAAAGACTATAAACATCCAACATCCACCGCACGCTGGATTCATTCGGATTTAATTATGAACATTCCTGGAGCAAATCTAATTTCAGATCCTACGGAAAATTAAATCCCATAAATAAATTCGTTTCGAGTATGATTACATATAGACGTTTGCACAGACGAGTAAAAACCAAATCCACGCAAGAACCCGTGGTTAAATTAAAATAGCCGAAAACCATATAGGCTGAGTCAACACGCAGTCCAATCCAAGACGTAACCATCCATGAAAACGATCCAGAGATGTTGGGGGCAAACCGGAAAGGGCAAGAAACGAGTTCATCTACTGAGAAAACCGTCATATCACCTGAGGTTACAGGTGAAAACCTACGTAATTTCGCGAAAAATTAGAACATTTGAAGTTGGAAATTTTTTTAATCTTAGCAACAATATCGGTTTATCAAGTCTCTCCTCCCTCTGGCGGGAATTCAGCGGTTCTTACTTGCTATTGACGCTCAAATTCAAAGTACATTTTTACAGAACTAGCCATTGATACGTATGTAACTTGAACAAAAACTTGGTTGATATTGTTCCAGACCCGCGGCATAAATATCGAAGCTCGGTAGTTAAACAGTAACTCGTAGTTACGGATCAAGAGCGAAATCGGACAGAAAAAGCCGAATTTATTTTACGAAATTTACTCGTGGAAAAAGGCACACGCACGAGCCCTAGGCAAGAAGACTGCAAACAAATCATTAATACGGTCTGATGAGCGCATTAGCCCGATAAGCCTCATCGAGCAAAACCTACTTAAAGTAAACACTACTTTCCGAGCCGGAGTTTTGCAGCGAAACAAGTTGTGAACTGCTGTAATACATAAAGTACATGCATAGCTTAATCATGATATAAAGTTACAACGGGACGCATCATATTAAAAACTGGCCACCCCTACCCCTTCTCGGGAACTTCGCTATATCGGTCCGAAATAAAGCTTTCATTGTTCTGGATGGGATAAGCCCGAGGGGAGGGGGGATACATTCGTACAAATTGCCAAAACTACGTCCTCCATCCATAGGCAATGATCAATAGCTGCTTGTGTACGCGGCCAGCTACAAATTTATTGAAAAAGTGCTGCCCCGGTGGTCCTCGATAATGGGTAGCACTGTTGCGGCCCTGTCAGAATTTTGGGCTGTTTAAGGGCTACCATATGGGAAATCCCCCCTGCTCCCGAGCGGGGTTTTAGATAGGAAAATCGGGGGGAAGTTTGACCAGGGAGGACGTGCATTTTAATAACAGAAACCCCTTCAACATACCGTAGTCAACGAGCACTTTCCCCTCGTGGTATCCATGCTTTCCTCCCCCCCCCCTCGTGCAGACAACACTGGTTCCTTTTTGGGCAACTGCTGTCACAAATTAGGATTTTTAATCAAGCGTGTCCATTTAATTGGACCGGTGCATTTGGAATCATACCGAACAAAATTAAGAGGGGTTGAAAGCAGGCCTGAAATTCCAAATAGTTAAAATTAGCCATATTGCCCGAAAGAAGCGAAAATACATAATTAGGACATGCATTCACGGGAGTTTCAACCATGCTGTAAACATATGTTTTTTAGTATTGCCCCATCAAATTTGGACGAAAAGGTAATAAGTTAAGGTCTACTAGTTAAGGTCTACTAACTAACATACATACATACAATACTTTCAATATTTGTTGTTTATAATGTATACAAAGTAGATAACGAAGGTAAATAGTAATTTCAACCGTTCATGAATGGATGACCCTCACGAGTATTGGTAAATGTTACAAGAATAGAAGATAAGATAATGCTCTAAGGAGGCTCAGAATCTTCTGGCATGTTGGTTAATGATGTTAGTAAGTTTATGTGATTAAGTTGACTATTACATCTGCTTGCCGTACTGTGCGTAGCAAGTGGCTAATCTATTGAGTTGGTGCACATGTCGGGTTCCTGTATGTCACAAAGGAATGATTCCATGAATATGGTATGTATGAAAGTTGTCGGGAGTTTGTTTTATTATCTAAGAGCTTGGATATTTGGATAGGGACATTCTAAAAGTAGATGGGATCAGGTGGGGGAGTTTCCTGTGCATAGGACACATGGAGCGTTTATATTTGGTATGAAAGGGTCTGTTTTCAGGTTTATACTGTAGGAGGTTTGCTCGAATCTGGAATACGAATTTTTTCAGGAAAAAAGAGATATTTTAGTTGAAGTATGACTGAATGGTGGATGCGTTAGAGTTGATTAATGTTACAAGAATAAGAAATTCAAAACTGAAAGAATTCGAGCAAGCTGCATTTCGCGGTGAGTTGAGGAATGTTGAAAAAAAAATAACTGGAAAGAAAATCATGTATGATGTCCTTGACAATTTTTCATAAAGCAACTCGCTATAGGGTTTTGTCGAGTACATATTCTTTGTGTTTCAAAATGGCAGATTCTTTGTGATATCCCAATCGAGCAGTGCATCAGGCATAAAATTGTTCCTGCATGTCAATATGTTGGGAGTAGAAAAGAGTTACAGAATACAGAGGCGATAAAAAGTTTTCGGTCGCCAAAATGCGGGTCCATAAATTCCAAAACGTGCTACTACAATTTACGGCAAGTTTTTGTGTAACATCGAAACCGTGGCGACAAAAAAAAAATGAACGCATCGAGGAAATTTATCGAACAAAATGAAATATTGTAAAGGCAAGAACATCTGGGGCAGCCATCGACGTGATGGCCGCTCGGACATGGGTCTGGGCATGCGATTGAAAGCGAGGGAACGGATGATGAAACGCTGAAGCACATTCTTCGTTCAAATGTTGCCATAGGAAGTTAGTTAGCGGAATAACTCAAGTGTCAAAAACCTGACTCAGCTCAACAATAGATAATAAGTCAGTCGACGTGATGTTGTTGTACAACGTGCGCCGAAGCCGTAAAAAACGATCGAAAACTTCAACGTGGTGAACTTTGCAGAGGGGGGAAAAAAGTGCAATGTTTGAAAGACAATAAATAAAAGTGCATCTGGAGAGTCCTTTGTTTCAAGCAGTATCGGAAATCCCATAAAACAAGAAGCTGAAAAGGGGACAGAAATAGTCGTCCTGTAGAATGCGCTTCAGAGGACCTGCTTTTCTCATACTTCCGTCGTCGCTAACTTGCAGTGTTCAAAACGTTCCTTACACATTGTTGCACAACAACAAACTCCTTCGACGAGAACCAACCAAAACTGCTACATGTGTGTTCTTGATAACGTCTAAACTCTAAAGCAATGTCCACAACGACTGCAATGGCATCACGAATTGAACAAACGAATTTGTCCTTCGGTGAAAACCAACCCATGCAATGTCCACGACGTGAAATGACAACTCCGAAACAGTTAAGAGAACTTCATTTTAAAACCACGTTCCTAAGATACGACTATCTGACCACGAACCGATACTTTAGATCAAAAACCTGTCGTTTTCGCGCCAAACCTGTTGACCGGATGTGAAATTGCCCATAAACTCAAGTAAAACTCGACTTTTTTCCTTCAACGCCGAGATAAGAAATTATTACACAGATTCGTGCTTAAGAGATTATATCGGGAACTTTCCAGAAGCTCCAAATCCTATTCTGTGTATTACAAAGTATAAAAAACTAACAAGAAAACTTCGGAAATCTAGCTTCCAACCGCCTTCTATCCATTGTCCTTCAGATCATGCAGCACTTAAATCGACAGCTGGTGGGTGGACAGTCTAAAAGTGCTCGGTTTCACGAGATAAGATTTGAGTAAAACTAGAGCCAATAAAGATTGAAAAATATTTTTGTAGCCAACCTTCGTCCGTGTTTATTTTAAAAGTGCTTCGTGCATGGGGCATTTCACTTTTTTTTTAAGCGCAAGACTATGCGCTGGTCACTTCAATTAAGTCCAGCTGTTCAGCTCTTCTCAGTTTTCGGACGATACAAGTGTTTTATCTTAAAGGTTTGCGCAACTTGTCATTAAAAATTACTTACACTAAAACACGCATGCGCATGTACAAAGTTTGCGTCGCTTCTTGAACTTGTTCATTTCTTGCAGAATCGCTTTCAATGGCGCCATCTAGCGGCACTCGGGCGCTTGCACGGTAAAAACCGCTTAAATAAAACCAATAACAATTGAAATCCGATACAGTAAACAATGGCGGGCAAGGAATAAAATAAGTTTTTGCTTACAGATTTGTTTTTGCACAAAATAATTACATGCAGGGGCACGAGCCATGCACGAATGATCGAAGCAGACGAGAGATCGTTTTTCCCTCATTATTTTATTCATTTATTTTCCCCGAGTGGATGCTTCAATCGCATTATATACCGAACGAGTATGTTGATACGATGCAAAATAGGTAAGCGATGCGCTCCTAATGAGGATTTACGAGGCTGCGAAACGACGGACTTGGGCAATATCGCAGTTAAGACGATGCCTCTTCAAGATGCTGTGCAGAAGAAGAAGGAGGAGGAGGAGGATGAGGAGAAGAGTCAGTCAGTCGGTTGCTACCCACGCCTTCGTTCAAGATCGACTAGCACTGGCAGTATAATTGTCTATATTTACTGCAACACGGGGCATTAAAAAGAAATGAAAAACTATCTTTAGCGCACGGACTGGTGGCATTGCTCCACAGTCGTAAACCATGCAGCAGAGCGTAGATGCGAGGACAGCCAACCACCGGTACATGCATGCAACACCCTTCCTTGTAAGACAACGTGACTGATGTAAGCGCTGATTGATCTCAATTATCACTCTGGATCCCGAAAAAATGCATCGGCACCTCTCAGAGAATTCTATGTAATCCTTCACCATAATATCAACATTTCATATTGATCGATTTCGCACATTTTTTGTCTCCTCGACAAAATATTGATTAGGCAAAAAAGAGCTCGAGATTTTTTTTATAGAAAAAAAAGATATTTGCAATACATTTATCTTGTTTGGTCCATGTCTGGTACAGCCCATGAAAACTGCTCATGAAAATCGGTATCGGTAAATATTTACAGAAGCAAACCACACATCGCCGAGGAAAAAATGCTCAATTACAGAAAAAAGTAGATAAAAGGAAAATTGTAAATGGTTGAGTTTCCGATATATATATATACATATAATTGTATTTACATATACTGTATATAGTGTACAGTCATATACGTCATATTTCGGTTGGGATTGAAACGTTATATGAATGCATGCAATGAGTGATGTGTCACAGGCTAAGCCAATCTAGCATTTTCAGGGTGGCCACAGGTCAGGGAATTCAGGGAAAAAGAAAGTGGTCATGAAAGTAATGGAAATTTGTGAGTGGTTTTGCCAAGCTTCTCATTGCAATTGTTATTTTATTTTTCATTATGACAAAACATTGATATGCATTAACGAGTAAGTTTTAGTGAGGGAATTTTCGATTTTAGTCAGGGAAATTAAAAAAGAAAATTTTGCGGCCACCCTGGTTTTAAGAATCTCGGTTGTTTTGTAAAAAAAAACAAGGACTTTACAATTCTTTAAATATTTTAAAAGTAGATTTGTCCTCGTACATTTCAGAATCACGCTAAGTTCGTGCAATTCTCGTAAAAAGACAACTACAGGAACCAGGCTCAGAAACCATTTCTTTGACAGGCCAAAACAGACAGCGATCATTCATGAAACCTTATAATATATTTATCCGACATTTCGAAATTGCAGACTATTATTCTCGTATTGCATAGACGTCATGAATTATATATAACAATTTCGATGAATATATTCCATTTACGATAGAGAAACAAAAAAGAAGTACCAATTCGATCATTAAATCGAGTTCAATATAGAAACTCTTCAAAGGGATTCATGGTTTTAAGATTTCATCTCTTCGTTTCCTCGAGGGAAGTGAATTTGAAATCCATCCTTACTAACAGCACCGGTTGCTATGAACACGATCTAGAAAAAAAACCATCTGAGTTTAGTTTACTAATCCGTGCCATGTCAAACGTTTTCAGAGGTGGATTTTGGTAGAGCTGCACGCTCGAGTGTTGAAATTTAAGACGATGTGCAGAGTTTTCCTTTTTTAAATGGAACTTTCATTTGCGGTACTTTACAACTGAATTGTATGTTTGGTATAACCAGAAACGTCTAGCTACCAGCCGTGTCGCCGAATAAACTCTGGAAATCCGCCACTAATAACGTTGAAGTGAATTAGCGATGCGAATATAAGGAAAAACTTGCATTCTTTTTTAATTTGCTTCAATATCCATTTGCACTGAAGGAAGGCTATATGCAATTCCATTCGGTAGTTGAAAATACGAAGTAATCTGGATAAAATTTATCCGGGGGGTATTTTTCATCACTTTTCGACCTAGAAGATTTGGGAAAAAAAACTGAAAACCCAAACCGCATTTTTTTTCCAATCATATCTCTTCAAATTTTAATAACTGCAGATATTCATTAAGCATCGATCCGTAATAGATTCAAATTCACTCGAAATTCGGATTTACTTAGGCGAATTATTACCCTCGATCTTATCGATCTTTATAGAATCCAAATAAATGACCTCTGTTATAATAATAATAATAAATGCTTTATTCCAGTTTAGGAAAAGGCATAGAAGGGATGTATAGACATCACGTCTATCCCAGAATGCAATCATAATACAGATCTGTCCCGTCCATGGTTACTTTTTTGCAATCCTTCAAATTCAAATTCCATGAAATTCATGATTCAAACTTAGTTGATTAAAGTTGACTAAAATCTGTAACATATGCGTTAATTGCTATCTTCCCGCAGTTCACTGATTTTTCATTCAAGTGCACATCTCCAGCTGACATTTATTATGTCAGCTTTTTTCCAATTGCCCCTGACAATTCCGGGTTTTTCAAATCTGGTGGAACCCTTTATTCACACTTTCAGTCGTTTGAAATCAATCGCAGTATTCATATTTTTAAGTCGAAGAAAAGTTGAGTGAGATCAAAGTCACTTTTATGATGGTTTCGTTAAATTGAGATGCAAACGTAAGTATAGTCTACTTAATCGGCTTCTTTTAATTTTGATTTCCATCCAGTCATACGCCTGCTTGTTTTTAATATCGCATATTGCAAAAAGTGTTAACTGACATAATTAAAACACCGGCCTGATAAATCAGCTCAGCAAGAAATGCAGCGCTTAAATTCCTAATGCATAAATAATGAAGGCGATGAATAAAACAGGATTCGTGCGCCATAATGGCAACTGGATGTTAAATACAGACGAATAAACACAGGAACCAATTAACACGTGAGTCCCAACGCATTATACCGTAAATGCTGATTAGGAAACGCAAACGCTTATTGAAAAAAAAAAAAAAAGATTATAGATCATCGCATTTAGATTAAATAAAGTATAATGTTTTGCTAATTGCAGTTGTGAATTGCGTCAGTGCACGCAGCCTGTATCCCTCCGCCATTTCCTGACGGCATAATCCGGTGGAAACCGTCAATAACTCGCTTCTTCCGCACTAACGGTAGCAGTAACCAATGAGGTTCAAACCTCAAACTTAGGTTAAACCATCTATTTGAGCTTTAAAAAATGGTTTACGTTCCATTTTATAGTAATCAGTAGAATTCTTTACTCTTTGGGTCAACTTG
>JAQGBX010006755.1:0-12131 GCA_034698745.1 Megaphyllum sjaelandicum
GTGACGTAACTGGAAATGGCAAATTTTTGAGAGAAAAGAAAACACCTTTTTTGGTATTCTGGAACACCTCTTATGGTGTTATGGATGGGGTATTCCATAAAACCTTATCTCAGAGGTTTTCTGTAACACCAAATAATGTGGAGTATATTTGTGACAAGCAAAACACCTTTTTTAGGTATTCTGAAGTACCTTTTTTTCTTACAGTGATGTACCCTGTATATAGTGTACTTAATTTATAACGGGTATATACATGTAGTCGTATCATCCTCCCATCCAAATTTTGGCTTCGAAGAATCCTCGTTATACTTTTGTACATATTCATTGGCGTCTGCTTGCGAATAACATATTTACAGTATAATATATAAGGTCGATCCCCTAAAGAGGGATTAAATTGAATTTAAGTCCCATTCAAAAGCAACGCCTAAACGTATACGTTATTCCCCCTTGGGGCCTAAAGCACGACCCCAATTACTTTCTATTCAACCCCATTTTGCAAAATTTCACGCAAGTTGACGTCATTCGAATGTCGCCGCCATTAGTTTACAACGCTCCTTAGCCGGTTTAGGAGCCACCGGTTATACGTTTTCACGCTACTCAATCTCTCGCCAATGCGAACCGTGTTAGGTTCGTTAGGACTCTATTCTGATCCATTGTGTGACCAGTCAAAAAAAAAGAAAAAAAGCGCCATCCATCGTCCAACGCATGAAGTTCATTATTCCGGTATAGAAGTATATATACGGGGAACATGCGTTCGTAAATGAAGTTCTTTTGTGCTACTTCTATGGAATAATAGATTTATGGGCATTGACTGCAAATAGGCTCGCCATTGTATACATCCGCTTCATAATTTCTACGACGCTCTTTTTTCAAGGCGCGTATCACTCGCAAATCGCTTTTAAAAAGCGCGACAAAAAAAAAGAAGAAAATGTGAATTGAAAGTAGAAATTGACGAATTTTTCAACGAGATTCGAGTATGTAATGACGCACATTTTCCATGGGAGAAATTTTCCTTGCTGTCAAATTAAAAGGAAATGTCAATTCGTTATTAATAAACCATTCAAGTCGGATCCTAAAGGCCAGACCAGAACCATGGGTGTGTTAAAATAAGCTTTTGTAACTTATTTACCATTGTGCTCATACTTTGACCTATCAGTGCATACACGCTACTGAAGATACAGCCATTGGCGCTGCAGTCGTGTCAGGAAAAACACCGGAAACGGGACTATCAGGCGCGGACACAATGACATTATATGCCCTAATGATGCATATAGGCTACGAGTCGTTCAACGTGATTGAGTTTAAATACTTGATTAAAAAGTTCCATTATCGTAATAAGGGATCATCCATAAAGTACGTCCTGAAATTTTCCAGGTTTTTAGTCCCCCCCCCCCTCCCCCCTGACCACCGTTGTCCTGTTTTGATGTAACCCCCTCCCTGGGGGGGAGGGGGCAATCCCATCAATTTTAAAAACAGCTTGATATGATCTTTATAAATTTCTACATTAAAAATATTAACATTGGTGAACAACAGACCTACAGAATATTATAGGGAACAGGGAATTTCCCCTTACAAAATAAGAAAACCACCCAGTTTTAAAGGACAAAATGAAATCTTTCTCCATACAGGGGCAGTTTAAGCACAAGTTGACATCCGGGCGTCCACTTTCCTTGAAACTCCTCCTCCCCCCCCCCGTCTCCGCTACTGTTCCATTTTCACATACCCACCCCCCTTCCCCCTTGGCCGGATGTCCTTTATGGATGGCCCCTAAGATACTTTTCCTCACACACGGATAGTCCATTCTGAACGTCTTATGAACTTTTTACATTCATAAGACACTGGCTGGAATATCCGGCTTTTCCCAGGAATCATAAATTTGCAATACAAATTTGCACAAAAATAAATAAAAGTAAACCAAAATTCGGAAAATTCAGGGAAGAATGACTAATTTTTTCAAAATATAAATGAATGCTTGTACTTGGCCCTTGCAACCCTCGCAAAATTTTTAAAAAAATTTTAGTATACGAATTAAGTTGGAAAATTTTAAAAAAATTTCGACTTTTTGAGGTCGAGCTGGCAAAACTTTCAACAAAATCATAAAAAATTGTAATATTTTAAAAGTAAACAAAATTCGGAAAATTCAGGCATGAATGACTAATTTTGAAATAGTCAGGGAAATTAAGCATATTAATTTTTTCAACCCTCACAAACTTTTAAAAAATATACGAATTAAGTTAGAAAATTTTCAATATTTTCGACTGTTTTCGAGGTCAAATTGGCAAAACTTTCAGCAAAATCATAAAAAAATTGTCTCGCTAATTCAGGGTTCTCCCAGAAATTTCATTTTAAATTTCACTGGCTTTTCCAGGTTTTAAAAAATTTCCGTATAGCCATGCAATGACCATGTAAAAAATTGATATGTTTTGCAAAATCGACACTGGAAAATATTTTCAAAATTAACTAAAGCAAAAGGAAAAAGCCTTTATTAGAAAGCTAATTTATTAAACCACTAGTATAAGGTCGATTTTGTAGACGTACATAACTTTTGTACTGTCACAACCCTCGTTTTTCACGAGTATATCATCTTCATATACTGTATGGGAAACAATTTTCGTTTTCTTTTCATGGGAATTCATTTTCGTTTCATGAGGTGAGTAAAGATATAATAAAAAGTTCATGTTCCGCAAACGAGTATATATAAAAGGTATGAAGTGCTATTTAATTTTGGTCGTGATTTAAGATGGCTTTGTTCCCTGAGTGACCTCCGGCGCCTGTCCGAACCGATGATTCTCTCGTTGATACCACAAAATTCGGTGGCTCCGGTTCGTCTCCTTAAAATGTTTCACCCTGGGAAAACAATTTCTCACAATGTCCATTGTTTTTCCGAAGCTTTAATTCATAAACAGAAGACGTGTTTCGTGCATGGGGCCGCCATTGTTGTTTTTTTCAAAATGACAATAAGGCAGTTCGCGGCATTGCCATTTATCATTTTTAGAAAAAGAGAAAGAGCGCTTAAGCGAGGTTAAGTACACCTAAATCCTTTAAATTAGGCCGTAAATATGAACCATTATATTTATATAGGCGTGCTTATTTTATTTATCTTCTTTCCTTTACGTATATTCAGTTAATTGAATTTTGAAAAGTTTTCATTTATAAATTAGAAATTAACCGCATCGTGAAAACCACTTAAGTCGAGTTGCATGCCAATATCATTCTTAAATTCAACATGTGTGCGTAATAAAGTTTTCGTATAACTTTATATCTATCTTCCGCGGAGTATATATACTCAACTTTATTACCCCATTTTAATAAATAATGACATATGTGCAATATGAAGTGCGTTTATGATTAAACTATCCAATACGTGCGGGTATCACAAAAATGTAAAGTTTTACACACGCAATTTCAGCACGATAAAAGTGCTTTAAATATAGGGTATTTGAAATACACGAGCAAATATATAGACATGTAGGTATACATGTAACTTTTTATGGAATTGTACACCCAGAAATTTTGCATAGTGTTGCATAAGTTGTTGATGGTGAAAACATCGTTTAAAAAATATGCATTTTTTCAAAATACAATTAAATTTTTCTGAAAAAAAATTAATGAAAATAATAACCGTTAAATTTTTTTCCAATGAACGTTAATTTTTGTAATTATAAACATACGGAATTTTCAATATAATAACGTTATTTGAACTGCATAAAAGTCGCTGACTATCCGGGGGGCTCCATTTAACAAACTTCCCTATAGTCCATGTATAGTCTGCTATACAGTAAAAACTGGAAAAGTGACCATCTTTGAATGGTGGCCAGCTGTTTAAGTTGACCACTTTTTAGTGTAGTGTATTGCATCAAACTTTAATAGGATTGAAAACCTTTGGGCCAAACTGGAGTTGAAAATCAGAAAACATTCAATTGCCAACAACTATAAGAACTGAAAAACGCCTTGCAAGAAGAATGGGACAAGATTAGTCCTGATTTCACAAAAAAACTTGCGGAATCGTACCCCAAACGCCTACAGGATGTCAGACACAAGAACGGTTTGCCAACCAAATATTAATTTGCGCAGAATTCAACGGCTGATTACTTTTGTTTATTCAATATGAAACTGTATCATTTTCACTTTGACCTAAACTTGCTGTAACATTTTCGTTTTGACATTGATTTCTTCGAATATTTTATGTTCTTTTAATTAATTGTATGCATTGCTAGTGTTTATTTGCATTTTGACATGTAAGTAAATACACATTTAATTTTTATTGCCATTTGAACGGCATTTTCTTGTAAAAATAGATTTTGCATACACAGTCATTGAATGCAGGTTTCGCTTTGAGCCACTGTATACGTGTATTACAGTCTAAATGTGTGTACGTGTTCATTATTTTAATTTAATTTAAGCATTCCTTGTATATAGTGACCACCTGTGTACAATGACCAACGTATAGCATTTTTCTTTGGTGGTCACTCTTAACAGGTATATCAATTTAGTTCACAAGGAGAGTTATTTCACATGTATAGACATGTATACACGAGCCTTAATGTACACGTATATATATATATAGCTTAAATATCCAGGGATCTAAATGGTATTGTCACGGATCATTGTTTCGGTTGGCGTCTACATCACGCACGCACCTATTTAAGTAAGCTGCACGAAGCCGTTAAAATGAGCGAGCGAAGTGCATGCAGCTCTTTTAAATTATGGCAAACCGAAAACCATTTAATACCATTGACACGAATGTTTGTTGAATCGAGGCGCATGCAGCATGGGGGAGAAAAAAGATTGGGAATTAAACTAGACGTAACGTTATTACCACGCGTGTCATTGATTGAAAATAAGCAAATACGCCACCACAGAGCCTCGTTCATTTGGGCACGCCATCTATACACACTTCACGCACTCGTTTATAGAAATTTCAGAGCATTATTATAAAAGGGCAATCAATACCCGGCCAAGTAATAAGATTTTCCGTGGCTATATTGAAATTTTAACCAGGCAGTACGATTACGCCTATATACTGCAGAATAATCTTTGAAAATTATGTAGAATTTGACCCACAGAGTTGCAGCACTTGGGTTAAGGTATGATGAGGAAAGAACCTAGTTGGTATAAATTATAGAATAGTTCGAGACTCCTATAGCTCCACGAAATTCTGCTCGACTGGGGAATATTGCATCGGGCTTAATTAAGCACGGGACCGAGCAATATATAGGATCTATCTATGCTTAAACGCATTTCGGCTATGAAAATTGAGGTCCCGAGGTTGACCAACTTCAGCCGAAGAGCCTTCCTCAAACGCTACGGGATGGAGTTCTGGAATCGCCTCAACGATTTGCAAATTCGATCTACTCTGAAACATAAAGATATATTTACCTGCCATGACACGCATGCACTATACATATAGCTGAGGACCAGAACTTTTTACTTTTAACGTTGAATATATATGGTCATCCGGTGATGCTCGGGAATTAAACGTTAAATTTTCAACTTCCCTGACTTTTCCAGGTCTTGATAAAAATTTCCCTGACCAATGATAATGTCAAAAATTTACATATACCTAATATAGAAAAATGTTACAAATTAAAGAAACATTTGCTAAAAGTTTTGTAAAATTGTCCTCGAAAAACAAGGAGAAATTTACAATTTCGTCTTCGGAAAACGTTTGCAAAGTTGTCCTCGGAAAACGTGGAAAACGTTTGCAAAGTTGTCCTCGGAAAACGTGGAAAACGTTTGCAAAGTTGTCCTCGGAAAACTAGGAAATTTTTGCAAAGTTGTCTTCGGAAAACGTGGAGAATTTGTGAAACCGAGGAGAATTTTCCTAATTTGTGAAACCGAGGAGAATTTTTCAATTTTGTTCTCGGAAAACGTGGCAAGTTTTGCAATCTTGTCCTCAGAAAACGCGGAAAATTTTGAAAATTTGTATCATATGCAGACTATACGATGAATTTCTGTCTTTTTCAAATTAAGTCATTCTTCCATGACTTTTCCAGGTCATTTTCAAGTTCCCTGACTTTTACAGGTCTGGGGGAAACCTGCATGGTATATTATACTGTAACGTATACTTATACACATGTCCGTGCATAGCGTGACTATCACATGAAAACGACTCGGAGGTGCCCGAGAAAGGAGGTTCAAAGTTGTTCCAGTGGCGTTTAATTGAAAAGTCGCGAAATAAACGCTTTGATTCGGATGCAAAACTTGGCGCTCCCAAATGCCTCGCTATAATGTATACATACATTTACCTAAATAGACGTACATTTAGATTTTCAACGGGGGAGGCGAGCTATACATAAAAAGGATTTCGATTTTGTCCGAGTAAAAAAGGGCACAAAAGCCTCGCTATTTTATTCGGTGATTTCATGGCTTGTATTTCTCCCAGGCGAGTGTTTCAAACTGCTCGTCTCATTATATCGGCACTCCGATAAAATCGCTCTTTATGCAAAGCCTTTTTACGTTAAGGAGAAGGCGCAGTAATATCCGCGCAAGTTGCAAAATGCGAGTCCAAACGTTTAAATTGACTTCTATACGAAAAAAAAGCAAATCCCGAATATCCTGCGTTTAAGAGACCTATATAGAAATAAGAGTCGTCGCATCGTATATATACACGCACCAACCTCGTATACGAATTGAGTGAGAAAATCAAAAAAAGACGCTTAATATAAGACCAGTTTGCATGGTGGGGAAAACGTTTTTCATTTCAATTCGATTTGGCTATACTAAGATGGCGGTGAAACTTGTATACACCTCTTGAATTATTTTCAATTTCCATTTTAAAATGTTACCCGACGGAGAAATCATTCGACTGTCGACCCCCATAAGACGACGAAACCGACTTACGACCCTTTAATTTTAACTTTCTATATAGGCTCTTAACCATAGTAAAAAGATGGCGAAATCGAAAAGACCTTATATTCTAGACGCCTTTTTACACGCTTTCGTCTAAGTGTATTTAGAAGTCAGCGTTGCAAATCGAAATGTCTTAAAAGACACGCGATAGGGAACGCTATATATTTCATCTTACGTAATCTTCGCGCGAGGTTATAAAACAAACTGCCTGGTGAGGCATCTTTTGTTTATATCTCCAGTCAAACGAAAATTGGGTAAAATCCCCGACATTTCCTTGAGCCAGGTGTATACACACTGCAGCAATATAGCAAGCAAAAACGGTTCACTGACATTTTTTCCCAAGTACTTTTCCCCTGGAATTGTTTCCCACAACATTTTTTCCAAAGGGCATTTGTTCCTGTCCATGATTTTACCCGGGACATTGTTCCCCCAACATTTTTTCCCAAAAACTATTTTTCCCAACACCAATATTTCCCCTTATTTCCGGGGACCTTTTCCCCCCAACATTGTTTCCCCAGAGATGTATAATACATAGTAAAAAACCTCAAAATCAAAAAGTCTACAAAATCATCATGTCCAAGGGTAAAAGCGAGATGCAACGTGAATATGGAGCCATGCCCACTGTAGATTTGATTTTCGGGATCAACCATTCCAAATCCCGGAATTGGGGTATTCCCACACGTAGGAAACTTCGAACGTTAGGAAAATACGAACACCGAAGTAGATCATGATTTAACAATGTAGCAGTGGTGAAAGCAAAGCAGTTCATTCAAAGTATGTAATTAATTATTGGAGGAAAGCAGTTACTACCGTTTGGAAATTGCAGAATTGGTGATATTAATGTGTTTCATTTGCAATATTATAGAGCGCGTTCAGCTTATGAAAATGGTTTGGGAATTCATCAAAGGAACATCACCCTATGGCTGGCATACGGTGAATTTTAGATGAGGCAAATCATGTTTTCAATAAACATTGCTTACTTAACTCATTGAAATGAAATGAAATTTATTTGTGATGTTTTATATTTTAACCAGGAATGAAGAAGTTGACCATTCACGAGAGGTGTGGGACCGTGCGGTCAAAAAATTACCAAAAGCCAATCAACTCTGGTATAATTTCACGCACATGGAAGAGATCCTTAGAAATTTTACATTTAAGCTGATCTTACAAGCTATAAACATTCATTTTAAATGTGAAGCATGCATGCACATTTCTTCAGCACATTTCCTTCGGTAATTCTTCTTTGGTCCTCGAGTGGGCAGAATCTGGAACAACCTACCATCCCAGATAGTTATGGCCTCCTCATTTTCAGAATTTAACACTTGTTTCCATGTTGCAGACAGTAAACTTGAATAACCTTGTACATTTGAAATTCTAATGCTGTGATTTTTGTAACATGTATTCCTGCCTTGGGTAGATGTAAGCGATATATCTGTATCCCTTCCATTTCTCTTCTTTTAATGGAATAAAGCATTATTATTATTATTATTATTATATTGTTTTAAATGGTTGTAATTACATACCGTTAATAATTTAAAAGGAGCTCGACAAGTCTATGAACAGTGGATGGAATATAGACCAGAAGAGGAGGCATGGATGGCTTTTGTAGAGTTTGAACTGCGTAACAAAGAAAGTACTGTCCGTGCAGTGTCAATTCTTGCACGATATATCCTTTACACGCGTGCTTTCATATCATTCCAACATGATTTTTTTTTAAAAATGGTCTGCACGCATTTATATTTTTTCTTGTGACTGTTCATCCTAGAACTGACAACTGGATAATGCTAGCCAATTTTGAAGAGCAGACTGGCAATATTTCATGCGCCAGAATAGTATTTGAACAGGATATATGGACTATTTTGACGACGAGGATCCTCAAGTAAAGCTGTTTATTGCTTATATAAAATTTGAAGAAAAGCATGTAGAGGTCCAAAATTTTTGCTTATGGGAAAATTGTTCCTATACAAGTAAAATGTGATTCATTTGTGGTTTATTTTCAAAAGAAAGTATTCTAGAAATATATAATCATGCTTTGGATCACCTTCCCGAAGACGAAAGAATAGAGTTCTTAGAAAATTGTACCACTCATTTAGTAAAACAATGATGGAAGGGAAGAGGAGTCAAAGAAGTCATCCAGGGAAGTTAAGTGAAGTCTACCGAAGAGTCCGATGGATCTTCCATCAATTTCACAGCGACAAAGATCCCAAGGACTCATCCATGAATCCCACATCGACCAAAGACTCCAATGAATCTTTTATCAATTTCACATCGACTAAAGAGTCCGATAAATCTTCCACCAATACCACATTGCAATAACAGTCGGATGAATCTTCCGGCCATCATGTTTCGACTTAAGGGTCCGATGAATCTTTTAGACAGCCCGTATCGACTGAAGAGTCCGATAAATCTTCCAACGACTTTTATGACTTCTTTTATAACAAAGTCAAACCGAAATAAAAGTTATAATTCTACAGCAAAAAATATACGAAATATGACATTCTTTTTAAATAAAAAAACAGCCAAAAAATTCAAGTTTATCAAAAACTTTGCTAAAAAAATTATGAGTTCTCTAAATTGTGCTAAGTTTTGAAAAAATTTAACACATTTCAACAAGTTGAACAGAATTAGAAAGAAGTTCTCAAACTGTATACTGTACATGTTGATTTAATTGGAAGTTAACTGCGCGTATATACGGTATGTATAGGGTTTCTATAACGTGTTTATTCAAATAACGTCAACGAAACCATGATGGAGAATCAAGATGCGAACGGTTGAAAACTTGACAGTCACTCCGATGGCATTTCCGGCGTCGTTCAACCCTCCTCCCCTTTCTTTCTTTTTTACTTTTTTATTTTTAACAAACCTTCAGTTCCTTAACCAACGTGCCTTATGGACGTAGAGAGCCTATACTGAAAGAGAGTGGCCATGAGAGAAAAATCCGCCATCTTATATCTGAAGCGCGTATTGCTATAGCCCCGCGCCCGACTCAAAACATGCATATAAAAGCACTAGAAGCACAAGAAAAAGCTTTAAAGAATACTTTTAATAAGGGGTATCGTTAATTTAACTCACAATTTTCAGCTTTTCCAGTGCTTTATTTTATATTTCAATTTAACGTTACCTCTGATTGACCTGAATTTCGTACAAAATTAACGGTAAAAATGCTCAAAGAACGCAACGAACGATAAAACAATCTGCAATCAACAACAGAAAAGCGTGGGGGGTTCTAATAAAGGCGACGAACATTTTAATCAGGGGTAATATTAAATTGAAATAAAAAATAAAGCACTGGAAAAGCTTAAAATTGTGAGTTAAATTAACGATACCCCTTATTAAAAGTATTCTTTAAAGCTTTTCTAGTGCTTCTAGTTCTCTTTGAAATGCGTGTTTTGAATAGGGCGCGTGGCTTTAGCAATACGCGCTTCAGATATAAGATGGTCGAAACATACCATGTGACCTCTTCGGCCAATCAGCAAAAGTCCAACAATGGCCACTCTCTCACAGTATAGGCTCTCTAGATTTGTAGAGCATCGTAGAGACTCGTAGAGCGTCCCAATGCTGAAAGCGCCCCCTATACCACTACAGCAAAGGCGGGAAAGCCGGAAGGCCGGGAAAGCCGGACCTTCCAGCTACATGTACATGTACATAAAATCGAAAAGTTCCGAGAATCGAGATTGACATTAAAAACACTAGAAAACCAATTTTTTTTAAAAAAAAAATAGGAAACAATTCAATTAAGTTTTTAAAGTATTTTATTGAATTAGTTGTACATGTATATCACTTTTGTTTGGCAAGTTTGAAAAAATCATAAATCTTCTTCAGTTTCACAATCTTTATTTTTTTTGTCAAAGCCAAATCCCTTATTTTTTTAGTTGGACTACTGCTACGAGCAGGCCTCGACAAGCTAGTAGAAGCTACCCTAATGTATTTTATTAATTTTCCTAAGGTTGAGGCATGCGCTTTTAAAAAAATGCACGGTGTGGTCGGCAGGAGCCTTCTTCATAGACAAGAAGTAACATATAATAGAATATCATAAAATCGAGGTTTAACTGTAGTTTGTTTCCTAAAAGTCAGTTATAAACCATTTAACTTGCAGGATAAGTGTTTAAGAAAAACCTCCATCACATAGACATTTTCTGCATCGAAATGTTTTTTAAAAAAAAATATTCATGCGTAACTACATTTCATCCAGTAGAGCATTTTTTTAGTTTTATCACTACAGTAATTTGCTTAAGCACCACCTAAATTTAGGAATAATCACCGTATTTTGTAAAAAAAAATGAAGAATAATTCTTACATTCAAACAGCTCAAATAAAAAAAGCAACCCTCAGTAAACAACACAAACATCATTGTGCTTGCATTCAATTCAATGCATTCAATACAAGCTTTACATTAAATATCAATTTCGTTAGATTTCACTAATTTTCTTAAATCATTCTCATTTAAAAAAATATTTTTTTCGCGAATTTCAAAAATAAAAACATTTTTGCGAATTTCTAAAAAAAATGTTTTCGCAAAATTTTAAAAAATATTTTTGTAAATTTCTTAGAAAAAAATACTTTCGCGAAAGAAAAAATTATTTTCGCAAATTTCTAAATAAAAAAAATATTTTCGCAAATTTATGAGAAAAAAATATTTTTTTGCGAATTTTTAAAAAAAAAATATTTTGGCGAATTTCTAAAAAAATTATTTTCGCGAATTTCTGAGCAAAATTCGTTTTCGCGAATTTCTAAAAAAAATGATTTTGGCAAATTTCCAGAAAAAATATTCTCTTGTTACATTAAAAAATATGAAGCTGGACTTCATGGATTTGATGATTAATATAATTAATTTATGCAAAATGCAATTTAACATTTAACGATATCGTTTAATAAAACTTTTCATTAATTAATGATTCGTCAAAATCATAATTCTACAGAATAACAGGAAATTTTGTTACATTTAAGTGATTTGCATTCTAATTCGAAGCAGTAAGAAAGAAATACTTTCAAAATAATTTGTCAAAATGGTCAAACGAAAAGACACAATTTGCCTATGAACAATTCAGATTAAACAATTTTCAGAGTTGCTTGAATTACAATCGAATCATTTTTCAAGTACTTCCAACTTTCCACGGTACTTTGTGGAATATAAAGACTCCTCGAAAATGTATACCCCACTTTAAATTGCCAAGTACCTTCTTCGCTTATATTTTCCTTCTTTAGAGAATCCGATTGATCAATTAAACTTATCGTGTATTTGCATTTAAACGGAAGTGGAAGAACTGCATCGTGTTCTCCCA
>JAQGBX010006756.1:0-12130 GCA_034698745.1 Megaphyllum sjaelandicum
GGCTCCTGGCTTCATTTTAAATCCTCAATAATTTTAAAACACAATGAGTTCATGGATAAATTCCAGCAGAGAAATTTCAGCAGACAGTTAAGTTTTTTAGGCATTGCTGTGTACCTTGTCGTGTTAGAATCATTTATAACAGACAATTTTTAAAATTTAGAGCCGTTACATCACCAGCATGTGACGTCCCCTCATCGTTAGTAGAATGACTTATTGTCGAGATCGAAACGATTAAATAAGCGTCATTCCGTTTTAATAGAAGTGGGAGCAGTCTCTCCGATAAGGGGCAACCTTCCCCTTCCCACCACATGCGCCAAAAGGCATTTAAACTGCAGTAAATTTTGTTACTAAATTTAAGTATTTTCATATTCAAAGACCACCTCATTAGCAAAGAAAAGAATCCTTGGCACACGGCCAGCCTATTCCCTTTGTCACTAGATGATCAACAAGCCTTTCTTTTTTGGAAGTCCTTTTTGGCAGTCTGCAATCGTATATTATATGGCCGATGTTGTCTCTTACATTGCCACATGGGCAGAAACCCCCATTACCCCCAATGCAAATCTATCTAAATATGCATTGAATGGGCCATGCCCTACTATTAACTAGGCTAATTGGCAGAGTAAAATATCCTGGTCTTGCACTACATTTTTAGTAAATGCGCAAAGAGCCCGACCGGTTAGGTGATGTTTCGTAAAACTGTTGCCATTTTTCCAGGATTTGTAATTTTCCTAACTTCTTGTAATGTGCCATTGGCCAAATATAGTCTACAAGGTTATCATGTCTTGTTGCTTGCTAGCTAATGTATCTGCATATTTATTGCTGAAGTGCCGCACATGTGCCTTGATGAATGACGATTTAATGCTTTTCCCAAATGACTGTAAGGATATAATCTTATTCCAGGTCCAATATGCTTCTTTATTTTTAGTATCACCTTTAGCGATTGATTTTAACGTTGACCTAGAGTCTGAACAGATCCTAGCTGATTCACCTTCATTTAATTTTTGCTCTAATTTTTTAACATTTTGTTTTATAGCCAAAAGTTCTGCTTGAAATACTAACCATTCATTTAGTAGTCTAGTTTCCCAAGAGCCAATTTCTAGATCTTCTTTAAAGATCACCATTGCAGATCCCACTCTTCCCTCTATTTTTGACCCATCTTTAAAACTCAAAAAGGTCTCTTCCAAATTGTTTTTCTAATTATTTATTTCTAGTGTATCTCTAAATAAAGGGTGGGGTAATTTTGCATTATGTTATGGATCTTAAAGGTTTTGTGTATGTTAGTTTTAGTTCAAAAATTTTGTTTTGGGCTCCTGCTAAATTTTTAATGTTTCGGGTGTAGCTTCTTCTGCAAAAATCCAATCATGGACTGAACGAATAGCCTGTCGAATATCGATAGGGTTCTCTTCTTCCCCTTTTTCTGAAGAGGTCCCTGCAACATCTAACATCTTTTTCTGAATATTAGTCATTTTTCCTATCGGGGGAACGATCGCACCTCCACCATGTAACGATGTTCGTAGCCCTGATCGCAAAAGCACCAACCCAATAACCCCTATCAGACAAAGGAGGCTAAGCGGAATTATTAATGAACAAGAACTCTTTAATTCAAAATAGCTAGTCACTCGCATATTCGCGGAACAAGAGCAAAGGAGCAGTTCTCCATACGATAATCGTAAACAGTTCAAAGATACGCGCCAACATTAAGAAGGTTTAGGGTTGCTTCAATCGCCATTCCCCCCTCCTAACATATAAAAAGTGTAAATAAAGATTAAAACATTTAACCCCCCACGAGTTCAAACTAACGAGCACAACTCACGCTACGGCAAACTTAACCACAACGGCAACGGTCCCATCCGACATCACCATCATATTCACGAGTTCTCAACTGCCCAGATGTTTCCTAGGACCTGCTTTAAGTACTGAATTTGGTACCATGTGACTCCAAAGGTCACATATCTTGGGATGTCGTAATCCACGACATCCCAAGGATAGAATTTAAATAATCACGGTCAAATGGTCGTAACACGGTCATCTGACCGTGACAATGGTTAGGAAAATTTGTAATGTTTTACCTTCTTTTAACTGGCGATCCCTTTCCCCTCAAGGAAGAAGTTTTTTCTAAATTATTACCATTCACTTGAATGAATTTAGTTGTTTTTAGCTTTTGGCCTATGTCAGGGCGTCTGCATCAGCAAATTGCTGCTAGCAGTTGTCATGCAGACTCTAAATTTCAGCCTGCAAGTGGCGCCACCTAGTGGCAGTTTGTGACAACTTCCCCTTACCTAGTTGTTACTTTACTCAGACTCTCAAACTAAAAGGTTCTTCCTGTTTTGCCTATGTCATCTTAAACCAAGGATTGGTTTTGAATATGTGCTACCACTTTACTGATCATTCATGTTATTGTAACATGAACAAAGAAAATACAAGTGATTTATTCCAAGTGCTTAAACATTTGACCATGGGATAAACGGGGAGGGGAGTCATATAGGCTAATTGTAGATGAATGGAAATTTAGAGAAACTCAGAACAAAAGGATTAAAAAATGAGTAGTTCCGGAAACAGAATGTGATGTCTGGTTTTAATTGACCAATAGCCGTTTCCTCAGATGTGGAATCAGGTTAATGGATTACACCTCCCCTACCACACTGAAAGTAGGGTACTAAGTTGAATTAAATTGAGATAAAATTCTTAAATAAAATTGCACACCGATAACAATAGGTTGCAGTGATTCAATCAATGTTTGGCGAGCAATGAAAACAGGCTCTGCACAATTGCAAATGGGTGAAAAATCACAAATTTGCAAAGTAGTATAACACTTGTAAAAGGCCAACAAAACAGAGTTAGGAGTAGGATAAATTTTTTAACGCTAGGTGGCCAACGCAAAAGGTCGCATACAATTTCAGCTCTGGCTCTGAGACTTGTTCCTAAAATTTTCCTTTGTTCTTTTTTCTAGGCGTTTCTTTTACGTGAAAGGAAAATTTGTGGACGGATTAACTGCGGAGAATCGCCGTTTGCAGATCTGTTTTTTCGATCTATTGTGTTTTTGCCGCCATTACGAAATTTGAGAGACGTGAGTTAGATTCTTTCAACGAAACAATTTATTAACGATGCCTTTATTCTGCAATAAGCAGATCAAAATAAAGGGGATCTCGCCAGGGCCAAACATTTTTGCGGACGGAGCGTGGGTCGGACTATCGAACTAACCCTAATTATTGTAAAGAGAGACATGTGGCGACCACGTGGCAACCCGGAAAACGTTGCCCGTGCGTCCGTTTGATCCCCTGTGAGTCACCCGTGTGTGACGCGCATTCCGGATCTACCGCGTCACAACGATACACTGCAGACTGGGGTATAAAGGTCGGCCTCCGACTTTTTCTCGATCTCTTCGTTTTTAACACCAGCACGGATGTACGCACGTCCTCGACCTTCGGATCAAGCGACCTAGCACGCGCTAGGCCTTGATCTCATCGACCGCGTTTCTTTGCCGGCCACGTGGCCTCAGTTTCCCTGGTGAAATTTTTTCTGGCTTGTACAGACCGTGGTACGTATGGGGTGCGTACTGGAACTGTATCTACGCACCAAGGGCTGTATATACGGTTCCCATACAGATTACATACGTATCAAGGTGTGTGGGGAACTGTATGGGGACCGTATGAGGTCGGCACTTTCTACAGTCTTATTTGGGCCGTATGGGGAACTGTATGAAGACCGTATGAGGTCGGAACTATTTACGCTCCCATTTGTGGACCGTATGAGGCGGCACCATATACGCAGCAAAATAAGTATGGGAACCGTAAAAGGTGGTGCCATATACACTCCCATTTGGATCGTATTGGGACCGTATGAGACGGCACCGCATACTCACCAAAAGAAGTATGGGGACCGTATGAGGTGGCACTGTATACGCACTAAAAAGGTATGGGAACCTTAGGAGGCAGTGCCATATATGCTCCAATTTGGACCATATGGGGGCTGTATGAAGCAGCACTGTATACGCACCAAAAGAGGTATGGGAACCGTAGGAGGCGGTGCCATATACAATCCAATTTGGGACCGAATGGGGACCGTATGAAGGAGCACCGCATACGCACCAAAAAAATGTATGGGAACCATATAGGAGGTGGTGCCATATATGCTCCAATTTGGACCGTATGAGGACCGCATGAGGTAGCACCATATACGCACCAAAAGAAGTATAGGGACCGTAGGAGGCTGTGCCATATACGCACCAAAATAAGTATGGGGACTGTAGAATGCGGTGCCCTTCATGCACCAAAAGATGTATGAGGACCGTAAAAGGCGGCACCAAATACGCACCAAAAGAAGTACGGGAACTGTGGTTTTATACATATGCTTAAATAAAACCATCATTTAACGAGAGAATATGCAAGAATTTATTTATTTATATATAAAAAAAGTTAAAAAACGAAAGAAAAAAACAAGTTTTTCAACAAAAAAAATCAGAAAAATTTACAACTTTTGGCTCGGAAAACGTGGAAAATTTTGCAAATTTGTAGTCAAAAAACGTAGGAAATTCTGCAAATTAATATTCTGAAAATGAGGAAAATTTTTCAAACCTGTACTGCGAAAATGTGGAAATTTTTTGCAAACTTAAAACCATATTTAACGAGAGAATATGCAAGAATTTGTTTATTTATTAATGTATAGCAAAAGTTTATAAAAACGAGAAAAAAACAAGTTTTTCAACAAAAAACCTATAAATGAAATTTTTTTTTTTGCTAAATTACCTTATTACTAGACATATAGCTATGTATAATTTGGTAAAACGAGATAAAACAACATACTGATCTATATCGAAACTTCGGAAAACGTGGAAAATTTTGAAAATTTGTAGTCAGAAAACGTAGGAAATTCTGCAAATTAACACTCTGAAAATAAGGAAAATTTTTCAAACCTGTACTGCGAAAAGTGGAAATTTTTTGCACACTTAAAACCATCATTTAACGAGAGAATATGCAAGAATTTGTTTATTTATTAATGCATAGCAAAAGTTTATAAAAACGAGAAAAAACAACAAGTTTTTCAACAAAAAATCCTAAAAATGTACACTTTTTCGTTAAATTACCTTATTACTAGACATAGCTATGTCTATAATTTGGTAAAACGAGATAAAATAACATACTCTATATCGAAACTGCTCGGAAAACGTGGAAAATTTGGCAAATTTGTAGTCAGAAAACGTAGAAAATTCTGCAAATTAATACTCAGAAAACGAGGAAAATTTGCAATTCTGTACTGCGAAAATGTGGAAAATTTGCAAATCTGTATTGCGAAAATGTGGAAATTTTTTGCAAACTTTAAACCATCATCTAACGAGAGAATATGCAAGAATTTGTTTATTTATTAATGTATAGAAAAAGTTTATAAAAACGAGAAAAAAAAACAAGTTAACCCCCTCCCCCACCTTGGCTGTCTATGTAAATTATGGACGGCCCCTAAGGGGGGGAAGGAATTCCCCTTCCATGTTTTGCCAAAAGGAGGCGAAATTTCGAAAAATGTAACATTTTATAGACTTATATTAGATGTAAAAATTTTGACATATTTTAAGCGTTTTTAGTAAAAATTGAATTTTAAAAATCTGATTAAACTAGGCACGGCACAGAACGTTAGGCCTAACGATCGGGGATACATAATTGGAAGGCCATGCCTTCATCCTCATTGCAATCACTGTTAAAAATTGTCATTCTAAGAACAATTTTAATAAAGTTTAAAAAGGAAGAAGAAAACACAAATTATAATAAAAAACACATCATAATCATAAAAACTCAATATATATTACCTTCTTAGGAGAATCTTTGGTAAATCACACGTGAGAACTTTCAGCTGCAGAACCAAAAAATACGTCGCTTTGTCGTTTGCAACAGGAAGCGCCGTAGTTTTAGTGCAGCAGGCGCGTTTTCAACACGTTTCAAAAACGCGCACGCGCATTCTTGCATATTCACTCGTTAAATTATGGTTTTAAGTTTGCAAAAAAGTTCCACATTTTCGCAGTACAGATTTGCAAAATATTCTTCATTCTCCGAGTATTAATTTGCAGAATTTTCTACGTTTTCTGATTACAAATTTGAAAATTTTCCACGTTTTCCGAACAGTTTCGATATAGATCAGTATGTTATTTTATCTCGTTTTACCAAATTATACATAGCTATATGTCTAGTAATAAGGTAATTTAGCAAAAAATTGTAAATTTTTAGGATTTTTTTTTGAAAAAACTTGGTTTTTTTCTCGTTTTTATGAACTTTTTCTATACATTAATAAATAAACAAATTCCTGTGTATTCTCTCGTAAAATAATGGTTTTAAGTTGGCAAAAAATTCCCACATATTGCAGTACAGATTTGCAAAATATTCTTCATTTTCTGAGTATTAATTTGCAGAATTTTCTACGTTTTCTGACTACAAATTTGCAAACTTTTCCACGTTTTCCGAGCAGTTTCGATGTATAGTATGTTATTTTATCTTGTTTCACCAAATTATAGACATAGCTTTGTCTAGTAATAAGGTAATTTATCAAAAAATTGTACATTTATAGGATTTTTTGTTGAAAAACTTGGTTTTTTTCTCGTTTTTATAAACTTTTGCTATACAGTAATAAATAAACAAATTCTGTCATATTCTCTCGTTAAATGATGATTTAAATTAAGCATTTGTATAAAACGACAGTCCCTATACTTATTTTGGTGCGTATACCGTGCCGCCTCATACAGTCCAAATTGTGTTATTTCGAATTTCTGGTTCATTTCGTCTGGTTTGGCCCAATTAGGCATAGATATATATCTAATAATTCGAAAATTAATCGGAAAGTCATCAGTTTTTAGTTTTTTAATGATTTATATTCAAAATAATATTAAATTTCCGGGATTTTTTGGTGAACATAGCTATTCTGAATATGGTGACCAGTTTGGATAAGGGTATGTTATTTTATCTCGTCTGGCCGAATTATAGACACAGCTATGTCTAGTAATAAGCAAATTTAGCCAAAAATTGTAAATTTTTCTGAATTTTTTGTTGAAAAACTTTCGTTTTTTAACTTTTTCTATATATAAATAAATAAATTCTTGCATATTCTCTCGTTAAATGATGATTTTATTTAAGCATTTGTATAAAACTACAGTCCCCGTAAATCTTTTGGTGTGTATTCGGTGCCGCCTTTTACGGTCCCCTTACATCTTTTGGTGCATGGATGGCACTGCATCCTACAGTCCCCATACTTATTTCGGTGCGTATATGGCACAGCCTCCTACGGTCCCCATACTTCTTTTGGTGCGTATATGGTGCTACATCATGCGGTCCTCATACGGTCCAAATTGGAGCATATATGGCACAGCCTCCTATATGGTTCCTATACTTTTTTGGTGCGTATACGGTGCTCCTTCATACGGTCCCCATTCGGGACCAATTGGATTGTATATGACACCGCCTCCTACGGTTCCCATACCTCTTTTGGTGTGTATACAGTGCTGCTTCATACAGTCCCTATACGGTCCAAATTGAAGCGTATATTGCACAGCCTCCTAAGGTTCCCATACCTTTTTAGTGCGTATACAGTGCCACCTCATACGGTCCCCATACTTCTTTTGGTAAGTATTCGGTGCCGTCTCATACGGTCCCAATACGATCCAAATGCAAGCGTATATGGCACCACCTTTTACGGTCCCCATTCTTATTTTGCTGCGTATTTGGTGCGGCCTCATACGGTCCACAAAAGGGAGCGTAAATAGTTCCGACCTTATACGGTCTTCATACAGTTTCCCATACGGCCCAAATGGGACTGTAGAAAGTGCCGACCTCATACGGTCCCCATACAGTTCCCCACACACACCTTGATACGTATGTAATCTGTATGGGAACCGTATATACAGCCCTTGGTGCGTAGATACAGTTCCAGTACGCACCCCATACGCACCACGATCTGTACAAGCCAGAAAAATTTTCACCAGGGTTATCGCTTTGTTAGGTCAAATGCTCTGCTGACCGCCGTGAACGATGTCTCTGGTAGACCCATTGTGGCCAATACATTTGCCAGACTGTGTGCCGAGAAGGGGGAGGATCTGTTCAATGATCCTTCTAAAGGGATGGTTGGTTGTCGTTGTCCTCCCTGTGCTGTCGCAATTCCCTTTGCTCGATCTACCAGTCGATATGCGTCATCAACTGAGACCGGCCTGGATGGGATCTCGATCTCCACCATCTCAGTGTCCGTGTCTTCCTGCTTTTGTGATTCCTCGATTGATACATCCCCGGTAGAGGAGTCTGCAGGATTCTCTGTGGTGGACTCAGGAACGCTGATATCCCCGACCATGTTGTTGCTAGGCTTTGTTCGTCCCTACTCTCCTTCGTCTATTCGTAGCACGTGTTTCATTTGCGCGAGGAAGGGTAAGGTACCAGGATGGTATAACGTGGTATGCGGACTGAGGGTGTACTCTGTCTGTGCTTCCCTTATATATCCGAGTGCCGCAGCGCCCTCTTGTTGGTCATGTGGTCGGACGAGTCGACTTGCGGGTGAAGGGGAAGGCCGTCCCGTTCCCACTCTCACCATGCATGTTACCACTTGCGGCGCTTCTGCTTTCTTTTGGCGCAAATTCAAACGAGTTTAAAGGGCAGTCCAATTGGTATACCCGATGTATTCCGCCACTTATTCTGCGTCAGTTTGGACTGATCCGCTATTGTATATATCTGGATTGGATGGATCCGCGTATCTCACCACGTCCTCAGGAGGCCAGCCGTACTGTTCAACCAACTGGGCTGCCCGGGCTGCTTTGTATTGGCTGGTAATTCCTGCGTGATCTGTCGTCGGCTCTGAGGCGTTTATGTCTAGCAGCGACCTGAAGTGTCTGACCGTGAAATGGTCTTGTGAATATTGCGTTAAAGGATCATCAGGTAGTAACTGCTGATTGATGTACGGTGTGGCGAATGACCAGAAGAAGTCAACTATCTTGTCGCCAAAGTGTAATCTTATGTCTCTGTTGTTCCTCGAGAGGTCCAGAATGGCCACAGCCCGAAAATCTACTAGCGCCTTTGGTCGCCTGGTCACTCTGCCACTGCGCAGAGTCGTCCCTTGGTCAGCCATGGGTGCCACGCCCCGAAGGTGCGTGATTGTTGACCCCTTGCTGCGAGTACGTTGTTCTATTTTCACGATCGGCTGGTTCGGGCGGTGGGTTTGCTTCTGATGGTGATGGAACTTGGCTGGGCCTTCCCAGTCCAGAGTTTCCCTTCCTTGCTTGGGTGACTGGATCATCAGAGGAAGCATTCCTGGATTTTACCACCGTTGACTGGTGACTTGTACCGTGGTGGGAGTGATCCTCTTGACTATTTTCAACCCAGCGCTTCGTTTGGGCATCAGCTTAGCTGAGATTCCCTTTTCGGCATTACTGATCGCATGTGTTTTTAATAAGATTTCCTGACCCACCGAGAGTTCTGGTAGGGCTACGCCTCATTGTGCAGAGCTCGACGTTTGTCCTGAGCGTGTTCCAGATTGTCAATTACCGCTCTCACTGTGACCGTCACCATCGTAGGAACTCAGCGAATGGATGTTTTAGAAAGATGGGGTCACTGCAATGGGCAGAGAATTTAAAAATGTTGTCAAGTGGGTGGCATGGTTGGCGTGCAAAGGTGACGGCGAATGGGGTTGTGCCCATGTTGCTGTTTACGTTGGTATTCAGCGCCCACCTGATTCGTGGGAGGTGGGTATCCCACTGGTCGTTGTATGGGCCTACCGCCATGGCCAAACGAGTCTTTAGCTTGCGGTGTCTTAGCTCGACGGGATTTGCCTGCGGGTGATAGTTTGCAGTGTGAAGCAAATCCGATCCTAGGGCTTCTGTTACCTGAGCAAATATGGCCGACTTGAATTGGGACCCGTGATTACACTTGATTGCTTTCGGCGACCCATATCTCATGCATACTTCGTTAATCAGTCTTGAGGATATGGTTTCGGCTCTGGAGTCGTTCAGTGCGAACAGCTCCACAAATCCAGACATGGTGTCGCAAACGATAAACTTCCGATAGTAACGAGTAATAAGGCCGAGGTCTGGCGTAGGTTCCCGTGCTGAACCTATGCTTCAAAATTCAATAAAGAACAGATAACGGTCTTTCAGACCGACCGATACAGGCTAACAGAATTCTTTATGATCTTTATAATTCCAGGTGCGAGTGCTGAACGATAAGGCAGGGAGCAGTGCTGCGAGTTGAGTCGATCCACTGGGAGACTGCTGGGCGATCCTGTGTTGCTCCTTTTATACTTCCTGGCTGCCTGTCGTCCAGATGGCGCTGTGATGTTCTGAAGACCTACGTAGATGGGCGTCGCTGGATCCAGAGCTGTCGTCTTCTGGTGTTTTCAGGTACGCCCCCTTTACTCCTCCTTCCTCCTATCGTTATACCCCCCTTAGATGATATCGTCCAAGAATTGGACGATTGAAATCTTAAAGAAAACGATAGAGAAAGAAATGTGAGAGGACTAAGTGGCCATTGAGTGAAACCACAGTTTGAGCAATTCTTGCATGCATGCATGCTTCACACGCTACGGTCAACCCTCGCTGGTCATTGGGCAAATGACTGGGATGCTTACCTCTGGTAGCTTGCGGCTAGTCCGAGGATGAGCTGCCAGAACCGCAGGTGCGGTCAATCATCTTGGTTAACACTCCTATGTCGAGTTCCATGACCTGACAGTTGGGCCTGGTGATCGTCTTCCCTTTCCGGAATTTGTATCGGCGGGAAGGTGGGATGATGTATGCCCCGTGCCAGTGAGCGGCACATCTGGATGATCTCCTGCTCACGTGCAGACAATGGTAACATGCTTCTCCTTTTACTGGGATGGGAATTTCCGTCAATTCTTTCCAGAAAGGGAAATCTCGGTCTCCTGGCACTGGTGGAATGATGTAAGTCGACAATATTGGGCGAGAGTTCCTTCGTTTCAGCCACTTGTAATATTTGATTATCTCGTCCACATTGTCCTTGACCGCCACTACAGGGCCCACGAAGTGCTGGACCCACTCCATTGTTTTTCTGGTGTCCAAGTGATGAACTTCCATCGCTCGGCTGGAGGGGCTTCATGCGTTCCCAGGTTCCCTGTGGGTGCAACCTGTCGGGTGCCCTCCTTCTTGGCTGTAGTGCCTTGTTTGGTCTTGACCGCCTTCACGGGTGTGGACTTGTTCAAGTCTGCCTTCTTTGGGGACTTTAGAGTGTCCTTCTTGGGTCGTGACCCAGGCCTCTGGTCTTCAGGTTCCTTTTTGTCAGTGACACTTGTACGACGAACTACCTTTGTTGGGGTCTCACCCATCCTTTTATGTTTCCCCGGCGGTTCTTGCACTTGTTCTGCTGCATGTTTCGTTGCCACAGACCGTGTTTCGATTGGTATCGAGTGCCTAGGGTGACTGGACTCCTGACTTGAATGGTCTGGGAGCATCGTGACTGGTTTTGCTTCTTTTGGTAAGGGTTTGGTGATTGGGACACTTGCCATTAGTGATTCCCATTGATCTCGTGCCATGGTGGTGGTCGATTGCTTCCACAGGACTCGAGGTTGTGTCTCCCTGGATGTCGATGCCACAGGTGACCACTTGGCCGATTGTCGCATCGTCACTACCTCTTCTTCTCTGGAGTGGAAGTTGGGCGATGATGCCCCTGGTGATGCTAGCACGGATTGAATGTCGGCTGGTCGGATCACCACTCTGAGTGAGCGATCTGCAACCCGGTTGTCACCGTGTGGCGGTGAGGTTTGACTGGATGAAGTTCTGCATCTCCATCCCGTGTGCTGCGGTTGAGATGTGTATTCATTAATGTTCAGGACATTCGCTGCGAGGGCTTGTTTGGTCCTGTCATGCGCTTGTTGTTCGTGTTCCAGCGAGATTCGGTCTGCATCACGTTCGGTCGTCGTTCTGTTGAGTGCTTCCATCACATCGGCTATAGCCACCGACTGTTGGGTTACTCGAGGCACCTCTGACATCTGTCTCATGGAGTGTGATAGCAATTCTGCTTCCCTGGTGAAAATTTTGAGCCATTGGTAAGTATTGGGAGCGTATTTTACACAGACCATTAACAGTATGTGGAGAGTATTTATACACTTGGCTTACTACCCCTGATCTGTATTGGGAGAGTATTTTTGCCGCTTTGGTGAGTATGGG
>JAQGBX010006757.1:0-12129 GCA_034698745.1 Megaphyllum sjaelandicum
GAGGGTCTTTAGCCATCTGAAAAATATTACATAAATTGGTGTCGAAACTGTAGCCAAGGTAAATGAGCTAAACAAGCACCATAAGTATAGCCCCATTTTTCAGCTGTGCCTGCCAGTTTAATCCGCAATTGTTGATGCCACATTGACTGATCATAGTGGTCATTTTGTGCCGCCAGTTCAAAAGATTGCATAAATATGATAGGCTCCGTTTACACATCATACAAAGGCAGACAATCTACACTCGATTGTATAATGAAAGGTGTGTTCTGTAGACTTCCTCCCACCATTACAAGGTATTTGAGCTTCTTGGTGCCTATGCCACCATTCGCCACTTTCATCACGTAGTGGAAGGTCATGCCTTCACATTGAACACAGACCACAAGCCATTGACATTTGCCTTCTCACAGCAATCAGACTGTTCCTCCCAACGCCAACTGCATCAGGTGGTTCGACCAGGAGCAGCAGATGCTCCTTCATGATTCAGCGGCGACATTTCCTAGCCGACTGTCCGTTATTTGTGCTATCATCATTTTGGCGAGCAGTGTTTGACAGCCTACATGACAGCGCACAACAGCCAAGCTGGTGACCAGCCGTTTTGTCTGGCTAGCAGTGAAGGCTGACTGTGCTTAATGAGTCGCTCCTGCCTTAGCTGCCAGCAATTAAAAGTGTCCACGACACACATTCGCAGTTCTCGGTTCGTTTACTCAGTCTGATCAGAGGTTCAAGTACGGTAACATTAACCTGGCGGGACCGCTTCCATCATCTCAGGGTTTCAGCTATGCCCTCATCTGCGTTGATTGCTTTACACACTGGCCAGAAGTAATCCCGATAACGGATACCACAGCCAAAATGGTGTCCATGCTAGGCATAGAACGCATCAGAACCACACCATACCACCCAGCCGCGAATTGCCTGGTGAAATGGTTCCATCGACAACTGAAGGCTGCCATCAAATGTTACAATTTGGAATGTTAAGTCGACATCTTGAACCTCGTCTTACTGGGGATACGCTCGTCTGTCAAAGAAGGCATTGTTGTGTGTACAGCCGAGCTGGCTTACAGAACCACTTTTCCCCTACCAAGGCAATTCTTTCCCGACCACCTTCTCAGGCCAACTTTGCAAGGCTATGGACCAGCTCCGGCCAATGCCCACATCCTCCCATAGCCGACCAGTCATATTCATCCCGTAAACCCTACGAACAACACTGCATGTCTTTATCTGACATAATGCAATCCGCCATCTGCTATAGGCTCCTTATGATGGTCTGTTTGCTGTCCTGTCATGCTTCAATAAGACATTCACAGTCAACATCAGAGGGAGATGTTCAACCGCCGGGATCGACTATGCCGGCGCTGCTTGCACCTTCAGCAATATGACAACTTTCCTTGCTGGTGACGACACATGTCAGTTTAATACAAAATATTTGTAAGGTTGTCACTGGTGAAAAAGTACTGGTGCATCTGCTAGGCGTCCACAATAGCTTTGGCAGATACTCCACCATGAGCCCCTGTGGCGACCATGTGGCGACCTCGGTCGGACTTCGTGGAGGGCGCTATAATCAGGCGCTGTTCTTTAAACAGCATGCCTTGGTACAGAACAACGTTTTGTCCGAAAAGAGGGTTAAAACTTCATCAATTTTGACGAATGTATATGGTTTAAGCTTAGAGGCTTGCCTAACAAGAATACTTCCTTAAAAATGGTTTATTTAACTGAAAAAATCGTGTAGAATCCGGGACAAAAAACGACCATCTGAAAACAGCAACGTCCGAGCAATGGCAGCAACTTAAAGTAATCCGCTAATGATCTATAAAAACACAACGTTTACGTGGAGTAAGTTAATCGACGATTAGATTTGAATCCGCACTTGCGCAGATTTAAGAAAATGTCGTTAATTAATCTCTTCCTGTAATCAGACACAGCTAAATCCCCGTTCAGTGACAGACACTTTTAAAGAACAGGTAAATTTCAGAATGAAGCATGACGTACGCATGCAAAGTTCATTTAAATATTGCCCAAGGAGAGCTTTGTGAACTTTATTCTATTGTTTTTACATTAATAAACATTATTATACTTCTTTGCAAAGGTGGCGTCTAATCAGTACCAATAACGACGAATGACGGCCTAATATTAGGATCACGATCTTCACCACATTCGCCACCACGTGCTTGGTTAGCATGTGCGCTATTGATCTGCTTATTTAGATCTACTTGACACGTGCTCTCCGGACACTTGCAGCATTTCTTAGCTATATACCTGTAGAACAGCGCACTTGTATTGTATGCGCTCGCTTGTTATTTCTTTGCGTCAGCATTTGTTGACAGCCTCCACTGTCGTCGCTACCCATGCAGCCCTGCGCCGCGCTGCCTGCCTCGGCCTTTCCACTGGGTATGCCTGGGTGAAAGCTCACGTTGGCATAATCAGGAATAAAAGGGCAAATGCCTTAGCCAGAGAGGCGACCTCCTTGTGGGGAATGCACTTCAATCTCTTCCCCTAGTCCTTCGTCAAACATCAATTGCGCGTCCACAGTGTTGGACAGTGGGCCCAAGCCTACGATACCCAGGCTGCTGCCTCCCTTGCTCTTGAAAAGGTCCACCTCTCCTATCATCTACCAGCTTTGGCTGACGCCCAGAGACTCTTCCAGACCCGCCAGCCATACTTTCTCACCACGCAGTTCCTGACAGGGCATGGCGAATTCCGAGCGGATCTGCATCGCTTCTGTGTTTCGCCGACGGCCACCTGCTTCTGTGGCTCAGGTGAGCCTCAGAAAGCTACCCACATCCTCGCTGAGTGCACTGCATTCTGCCATGAGCGGCAATCTCACGGCATCCAACATTACCGTGCATTGGATAACATGGTAAATGAGGCATACTGGAACTTTATGATGACTGCGTTGAGGAAGATGGTACGATTGAACCAGGGCCGCCCTCCCTAAAGAGGGGTTTTGCTCATTGCCATCTGTCTATTTATGCCCTTTCCTTGCGTTTACCTCTGCCTATTGCATGTTATTCATGCTCACGTCTTTGCTTATTGTATGTAATCTTGTTTATGCCTTTGCGAATGGCTTCCTTGCTCTACTTAAAGCTGCATATCATTAGCGCCTCTATACACTACATGTTGTTTTTTTGGATTCTCACCTGATGTACCTTGCTCCCTATATGCTATCGATGCGCCCTAAACACAGCGCTGTATCCAGTAGTGGCGCTCTCTCACTTTCGTGGGGGTAAAACTTCAATAAAAAACCTAATGTTACTTCCTTGTTGGGATTTTATTTTCAAACATCTAACCAGAAGGTCAACCCAAAATTAAATTTTAAATCAAGGTTAGTTAAGCTCAGATTTTAATCAAAGTTTGTGCAGTAAGAAGGTCTTCAGTAAAATTAGCAACATTTCCTTCATTTTCTGAGTACGAATTTGCCTAATTTTCAATGTTTTCCAGAACGCATTTCCAAAATATGAATGTCTTTGAATTTCCAATTAACAATATTTCTAAACTGTTCGATCATATTCCAAATTTTCAAGATTTTACCTTTTTTCCAGGACACATTTGCACAAATTTCAATTTTTTTAGGAGAAATGTGCAAAACTGTCAACATTTTGCCAAGACAAATTTGGAAATTGCCAAGAATTTCTTCATGTTAGTATTGTTAAATTGTTTAAAATTAATTTTAGAAAATTTTGCAAAACGTTAAAAAAGTTTGTGTCGATTTTACAAGATCATGAATAATATGCGATATACATGTAATGTATATCAATTTATACATTATCGCGCTTGGGGACATTTGTTTAAAAATTTCACTGGTCTGCGTATTTAAAAAGGTTGAGAAACATTGTAAATATATTTCCAGTTTCTGCATTTTTTATTCAGTCTGAGAGTTCGGACAACAGTTGAAGTGGATCCTCTTAGCCATGATATAATAATGCGTAAACATTTGTTGGATTTATGTAAAAGTGACTCCAACATCTTCTTGCTTTATTCCAAGATGGAAGAGGCTAACCGCATCTTCAAAATTGCTGCAGACTTGGGATTAACTAGCAGTAATTATACGTGGATCTTAACTGCTTTCACTATTCGAGATTGTATATTGGACTATTACAACAAATGCTCATTCCCAGTGGGAATTATAGGTATTTTAATCTAACAGACCTCGATTCTTTAATCGTTGCCATATATTTGCAATGCTTTTAAACTACATTCTAAGAAATAATAGTGAAATTAAGTATTTTTTAGCATACACACTAAGGAAACTTACCCTGAAACTTTGTTTCTAAAACTGGAAGCTCCAAATCTTTGTAAAAAACTATCTTAAAAATACTTTTTTAAAAAGCAGCTTAAATCACCTTTATTTCTTGCAGTGTAGCATATAGATTAATTAGGATTTTGCTGTGATTTAAAGTAGCCATTACAATAACTTAGCAATGTTGTAGGATAAATTTTACTAAAGTATTTCTCTTCAATCAGTCGAGTCATCAAATAAGAATATTGTGTGTGCAGCTAAGAATTCGTGTTTATTGTCATGTTCTTATAATAATGTATAATGTTTCTGGATTTATGGAATGACTTTCGAGGAAACAGATTTTAAAGATACGTTTACAAATCTTTGGCGTTCTGTGAGGGTGTTCACTAATGGCCTGAGATTATTTTTCAAGGATTATAAACATAATGCTACAAGTTCACTTCCGAAGACATCGTGTAATGTGGATGAAAAAACTTCAGTTGGCAAAGGAGAGAATTTCATGAGGTAGTTTATATCATCTGTGAACATATTAAAAGCATATGTAAAAATGCTTTATACTGTACTGAAATTCCGATGTCAAATATGGGTGCATTGGGTTTAGTATTTAATTTAAATTGTATAAATGTCGTTTTTGAAAACTCTTAGGCCTTGAGTTTACTGATCTAAAACTTTGATCTGAAGTATCATTATTTCATTAACTGTTTTAAAAAAATTATAATTAGTTTAATTCAATTCAGCGCCCAACTAGCAGTAAATAAATACCTTGAGGTAGGGGGTGTAATACTTCTAAGTTATCTGGTGGATCATGCGTTTAAAAATTTTTTTCCACTATACTCGAATTACCTGACAAGTTATATTTTTAGGCAGACCGCAACCCCTCCCAGTAGGGTTCGTTCAGGAATTCCTAAACACTTTGGGCCAATGGTGGAGCTATAATGGTGGACCAACGAAATAAGCATTAAACACATTTTTAAAAAAACAGCCTGATTTCGTTTAATGTGCTTGACCCTTTATAAATAAATGATACTATCTCCTGATATATTTAAAAAGCAAAAGCCGAAAACAAAAGACGAACTGAACTGAATTGTTTGTTTAGCATATCCTTTGTCACGGATTCTCCTGTTGGAGATGCTAAGATGGTAGTAATACCCTAGCTGTTACACATATCAATCTTCCCCCACACTACACTGTACTTCATCCGGCAACAGATTTACCTGTTGTTTTAGTGCCCACTACTTATGCAGCAGGTCTTTTGCCATATTCACCCTTCCTCTCACGACTGCAATGTCATCCACCCTATTGGCTGTCAGACCCAACCATTGCACAACCGTCACATCTTCCATCCCTACACGCTGGTCATTTAAGGTAGGACAGACACAAAGGACATGGTGTATGTCCTCTGTACCAACTCCGCACAGATTGCAGGTTGTGTCAACTTCCCGAAACTTCGACAGTTGCTTGCCGGTTTCGAGGGCCCCGGCTCTAGCCCTAAAGAACAAGGCACTGGCATATGAATTATCGTACATATACTCCCTGCCCATCTTTGTCTTGCATTTATAGTACTCCAGAGTACTCTTTTTGTCAAGGCCCCCTCTCCAAACCCTCCTCTCCCAATTTCGGACTCTTGTTTTGATCCCCGCTTCAGATTTAGCACATAAGCCTTTGGAGAGAGCATCAATATCCAATTTGAATCCAAACTGCTTAACACGCCGCGTCCATTTAGTGTTTAATCCCTGCCCCTTAAGCATTTCGTACACCTGTTGAGCTGGGCATCCTTTATCCATTGCCCACAGTCTCCTGATGTAGGTGAGTTTACTGATCATCTCACGAGCAAGAAAACCCTACCACCCCATCTCACCCTGCAGGGCCTCAACTGCAGTGAACCTATTTGCCCCCAGAGTTGCTCTGGCATTCTGTTTTTGCAAACATTCTAGATCACATGTTACCACACTACTGTAGCAGAGGACGTCATTCGCATAAGTAACCGCCAGAACACCAACTCCTATGCCCCCCTAAGCGACGCCCTTTGATTCTCACCTTATCTTCCATCACCTGGAGGTATTGAGTACGATTTTGCAGGATTATCCCCAGATATTCGTACTGCATTAATTGACACACTGCCTGTCCATTCAGTGTCCAATGATGGTCAAAGGGTACAACATCTCCACCATTTACGACCCAGATGCCAGATTTGTCACTCCCATATTCCAGTTTAAAGTCCATTTCATAATTTCCAGCTATGCCGAAAAGGCTTTGCAGCTCACTAGGACTCTCCGACAGTAGTCCAATATCATCGTAGAACATTAACGCAGGTAGCCTTCTGTCTCCTATCTTGTACCCCAGGCCTGATTCTTGCAAGCATATGCCCAACTCATTTATATAGATCAGGAACAGCACTGAAGATAGTGAACATCCCTGATGGACCCCCTTATTGTTGATGTTTTTCGGTTCCTGTCTGCCTCCGTCTTGCCAGGCGCGTCATCTCGGTGATGGCATAGTCTGGCGTCACGCCAGAACAACTGACTTTCGGGACTCCGTGTGCCCCACAGCTGTTCTTAATTACCTTTTTGTTTTTCCGCCTGGACACTTTTTCGGATAGGCGAAACGGACGGACGACGTGGCGCATCGTGTTCTTTGTTTTCAACGGCAATACAATCTTGACAACACTCTCTACATGGAATCACCTGTCCTCTACTGGATAAAAGTCATATACCTGGCGTGCATCTGATATTGGCAAGTATCATGACGGCTGTTTTCCCGTCTACTCCTAATTTGCCCATAGGGTTTTATTGTCCAATGTTTAGCATAGTTGCAGGCCTGTAGCTAGGTTGAATTTTGTTGGTCCCTTACCTGACGTGTAGGCCCCTCACCTGCAAAAAAGAAGGTACCTCTCATAAGGTGCCTCACACCTACGATTTTTGAACCAGGCCGTTTCACCACGGCACAACGCCACGTGCATGTTCATCACTTTTTTCGACATCAGTGCTAATCGTCCTCGTGTCTTCACCCGAGTGTTTCAACATCCGTCCAGAGGCAGAACGGGCCGTTCTGTTGCCGACCAAGTAGCATTTCAGGGAGCCAAGCAGGCTCCTGGAAACATGTAGGGACATCACCTAAGAGAGAGAGATTGCTTCCAAGCAAGTTTGTATCTAACACCGTGAACTGCGTGCGTGTTGCTAGCGCCGCACGCTACTAACATCTACAAGGTTATGGGCCCAGCACGCTTCCACTGTGTGCTGAGTTAGACGGTGTTCCATCGCTCGATCTCTCTCTCAGGAAGGGAAACCTGCTCCAGGATCTCATCATGGCGGACGAGAAGCCGATCCTTCAAATCAAGAAGTTAGCCGGATCATTTAACTTCCACAAATGGAAGCGCGACATGCAATTTCTGCTGGTTTCGAAGGACCTTGACCGTGCCATCGACGAGACTGCTACTGCACCGCCTCCGACCGCGCCTAAGGCTGAGCAGGAGGAATGGCGCAAACTCCAGCGAAAGGCTTTGGGACTGCTCTACCTTTCCCTGGAGGACTCCGTTCAAGACATCGTTGGTCGGCTCAAATCCCCCTTGGATGTTTGGAACATCCTGCAGGAAACCTGCAAGCCTCCTACGAGGTCACACCGAGCCTCCCTTCGCACAAAGTTTCACTCCATTGGCATGGCTCCAGACGAGCCAATGGAGATGTACATCACCCGGACCCATGAAGCTGCTTTGAACATGTGGGACCTCTGCAAAACCAGGGATGATGAGGAACTCACTTATCAAGTACTCAGTGGGTTGTCACCTGAGTACGACCACATGGCACAGCAGCTTTACATGCTCAGCGATGAGGACTTCACGTTTCTGCACGTCAAGAAGATGCTCATCTCTGAAGCTGGTCGTGTCCGGGAGAAGGAGCAAGCATCCGCCGCGGCCACTGCAGATGCCCTGGCTATGTCCACAACATCACGGGCATCTGCAGTGGCCGCGGCGGATGCTTGCTCCTTCTCACAGTCAATGAAAAAATCAAAATTAGAAATGCCCAAAAGAAAAAACACCTAAATAACCTAACTCGTCTTTATAATTTGTATATTATAATGTCACTTCTTCGAAGCTAAAACCGAACATATAGCCTTCCAACCCCAGTTCTGGAGCCAGAACTCCGAACCATGGGGTTTGTCAACTCGTAGCTGAAAAACAAATAAAAGACGACCAGCAAAAACTAACAAAAACTTGTGAGACGTGCGTAATAAATGTTAATCAGCTACACCAGACCCCTGTACATATATCCGGAATTATTTGGAGCCTGATTTAAGTATGAGTGCTAACTACCAATAATTAACACTTGCACAATGCTAGCCACTTGCTCCACCAATCATAGGCCTACGCAATTCAAATAAGGAAATGTTCAATAATAATAACAAAGATGATAATTTAACTTCCCTCTATTCTTCCGTTCAGTCCCAGTAAAAAGCTGCGTAGAACCGTCAGTAATTCAGCCAAACAAAGCGTCCAAACAATTGTCTAAATAGAAAATCGTCCAGATCCAAACACCTTAGTGTCTATGTTTTATGTTGGTATGTGCAGTCTGTAAGCCTGTCCAAACACACGTGCTTGAGACAGCTATATAAACGAAGACCAATCTGAGAGCCCTAAAATAATAGCAGACTTCATAGTCTGTTCAACGCACACTATTAAAAACCGAGTTCGGATTCACACACGTGCGTGGGACTTAGGCCTTCGCAACACTGTATATGGACAACACGTTGTGTGCTGATAATTACAAATTTCAGTTAAAGTCACAAAAGAATAAAAGAATCTACTTTCCTTTACTTTAACCGCACTTATACACTGTCGACCGGTCCGTCCGTCCATCCATCATTCGTGGCTTGTGAGAAAGCCACGAATGATCTTCGAGCCACGAACTCCATGCCACGCAGTTTGATGGAATTAGGGAGACGTATAGTTAGTGCTAATAATAGTCACTAGATGGCGCTAGAAGTAGCGCACCAGTAGATGATGCACCTACTAGGTAAAACGGAAGATATTTCTACTAATAATCAAACAATAACAAACTTTAGCCTTTTATTTGATCGATTTCGTAACATTACACTTCCAAAATTAGGAAAATATAAAAAAGGCTTTTGTCTGAATTCAAAACCACAAAAGAACAACAACAAAAGAGTTCTAAAACTCACAGAAATCTAGTATGTGCCAGGTAGCACAGGCTAATTTTTGTTAGATATGTGTTATGTCAGGGTAGTAGCGGCCGTGTGCGGTGCGCGCGTTACAGGGTGCTGTAGGGCCACGCGCGATTGTTTAGGCGCTCACCTGAGCGCCTCACATGGGTTGTCTTCACGGGAGCCATTTTTGGCGGACGTCAGCGTGACATGTGATGTCACGGTGTCTGGGGAGAGGACGACACTTGCAGGGAGTAGTGTCTCGTTGCTTGGGTGTGTCCCATAGTGCTTCCCAGCGAGCAGCGTCCTCCCCAAGACCACCAGTGTACTGCACGTGCATTTTTTTGATTTAAATTTGGCCCCTTGTGGCACGGCACTCACTAGCAGACTTTTACGAAATTTCAACCTGGGGGCAGGGCAACTTTTTGGGTTGACCTACTTCAGCCCGCCCCTTTACCTTTGAACTGTAATTAGCCTTTTGCTGGTGACCCGTGCACCTTTCAGTGGTGACCACTATAGTGGATTTCTGGTTTTTCCTTAGTAGACAGTGACTTGGTAACTTCTACTCAAACCTTTAGAGTGACCAGGTGTGGTCACTCTTAGCTATTTTCTGTAGTAACGACCACGTGTGGCCGTTTGCTTTGTCTGTGTGGCAAAAGCAAGTGAGTTATTCCAAATTAACTAGTGTAGTCTTCTGGAAGTTCAGGAAAACACAGAACCACCATTGGGGACGCCACTGCAGATGTGTGAGTATTTCAAGATATTGTGTGTTCTATTTTGAGATCGTTATTGCTTGTTTTTCTGCACATGCATTACTAGTCTTGGTAATCACGTGCATCTTTTTGTAACTTGTCCCTGCCTGTGTGGTGGGACTCACTTTTCCTCGGAGTGATTTTTCATTGTATGAATAAAGTTGTGTAAAGGGGATTTGGATGGCTTATGATCCTATATGATCCATAGTGCTGCCCTATGATCAAGACCATCCAGGCTGTCCCAAGAATAAAGGTAAGTGTACTTTTTGGAATGAATCTCTTCCCCAAGTTCCAGTTTATGCACGTGTGATTCCTTGTAGCATCCTAAGTCACCAGGCTTGGGACGAGTTGAATCCAGAGCCCAGCGCAACATTGTGTCTGGGATCCCAAAGCTGGATTTTGATGAGTGTGGGGGTTACATGTATTTTTCAGAGGGCCCTTATTCATGTCCCCCAATCCAAAGTGTTTGATATACGAGAGAGGCTTTAATTACACATTGTGGAGGCTCAGCATCGCGCCGAGTGGTGCAGGAAAAATTTTCGATTTGTCCTATGCACCGCGTTGCATTACACAGCTAGGCAAACGTGTGGTGTTGTTTCCCATTTAACAACAATTTTCACATGCCACCCTGCATATGCTAAATCCTTGTTTCTCCACCAACATATACTAAAAGTTATTTCTGTAAAAGTGATACAGAAATGACTTTTACTCTACTACTCATGAAAGGCAGGGATGGTACTAAGGATATGGGTTAAATCTAACACAGGAAGCCAAATTTCTGCACATGTTTCTGTACTATTTAGGAAGTTTGCCATTGTAAATTAACGGAAAAATAGTAAAACATTTAACCCTGAGTAGAAAAGTGGACGACAAATGGCATTTGGAAAAATAAATCGTTTTTAACTAATAGTTGCTGTATTTATATCAGGAGTTTCTCATGGAATTTGAAACATATTATACAAATACAGTAGGGTGATACTCAGCAGACTTATACTTATGAGGAAATGATGAAAATCATTTTGACAAGATGATAAAATATGCATAATATGAATACTTGCCATGCTGTGCCCAAAAGAACTTCTCTTTGCATTGTGTCTTCCACATTGAGCTGCTGCGATAACATAACACTGGTTCTCGATGGCTTTATTACGAAGTAAAATTTCCCAATGTGCTTTCCCTGTCACAACAGTGAACGCTGATGGATAAGTGAGAATTTCAGCTCCCTTGTTTCTTAATATGGTTGAAACTTCTGGAAAGCGAAGGTCATAGCACTAAATAAAATGTTAAGGGCAATAAATCGTAGTTGCTAATGTCATTAGCAAATCAACTCTCTAAATATAGGCTGTGTTTATGTCGGGCTTGTTTTCTAGTCACTTGCCACTGGAAAACCAACTACAAGGTGAGGCATAAATCTGTAAAGTCTTGTTGCGCCTCCTGCCTGCAATAGTGCAGATGTAACAGACTTATGCCTTACATTGTAGTTGGGCATAAGTCCAACGTGAACGCAGCCTTACACTGTATATAATGTGTGATGTTCGAAAATTGGAAAAAATATTCCTTTTAGGCTTTATGTAATTTAAAATACCATAGATTTAAAAAATTAAAAAATATGTTTGAAATGCTTAAATAAATATAAAAATGACAATGTATTAACGCTCTAAGGGCTTCTTGTCCTTCTATAGCAGGGTTAGATAATTTTGTTTAATTATTTTGTATTTTTTAAGTAGATTTTGTTAGTTATGTTTCATTTACAATGGTAGAGTTGGTATTGTTAATATTTGAAGTGTTCGTTAATTCCTTACAATAAATAGTTGCCATTCCGAAAAGCAGCCACATACAGTTTAGGGTTTCTGGATAGGGATGCTGGCAGTTTAATGTTAGCAAGGAGTGATTTTAAATGAGGATCATAACATTCTGTAAGCAGGTGGAACCATGTTGGGGGGCCCATGTTGCATAAGATACAGGGTTCTGTAATAATTGGTTGGA
>JAQGBX010006758.1:0-12128 GCA_034698745.1 Megaphyllum sjaelandicum
GTCTGATTTAAATTGAATGATGATCCCCTCTGCCACATGGTACTATGTACTGACTGCAGAGTAAAGAATAGAATAGTTTGTCATAAAATTAAAACATTTTTAATAAAAAATATTTCGATAAAAATAAAAATATTCATCAAATCAAAAGTTTTTCTATATGAATTACGAACATAAATAAATAAACGTGGAAATTTTTTTAAATTTGCACTAGGAAAACGTGTAAAACTTTGCAAATTTTGTCCTCGGAAAAATTGGACAATTTTGCAAATTTGTATTCGGAAAATGTAGAAAGTTTTGCAAATTAATCCTCGGAAAACTTTGGAAATTTTATACTATAGGAAAACGTGGACAATTTTGCAAATTTCTACACGGAAAACGTCGAAAAACTTCGCAATTTTTTTCTCGGAAAATGTGGAAAATTTTGTAATTTTGTACTTGGAAAACGTGGACATTTTTGCACATTTTTACACGGGAAACGTGGATAATTTTGCAAATTTGTACTTGGAAAACGTGGACAATTTTGCACATTTTTACTCGGAAAACGTGGATAATTTTGCAAATTTGTACTTGGAAAACGTGGACAATTTTACACATTTTTACACGGAAAACGTGACAAATTTTGCAAATTTGTACTTGGAAAAAGCGGACAATTTTGCACATTTTTACACGGAAAACTGGATAATTTTGCAAATTTGTCCTCGGAAAAAGTAGGAAATTTTTCAATTTTGTCCTCGGAAAACGTGGAAAATTTTGCAAATTTGTACTTGGAAAGCGTGGACAATTTTGCAAATCTGTACTTGGAAAATGTGGAAAATTTTGCAATTTTGTACTTGGAAAACGTGGACAATTTTGCGCATTTTTACTCGGAAAACGTGTATTACAAAGTGAAAAACTTTGCAAATTTGTCCTCGGAAAAAGTGGGAAATTTTTCAATTTTGTCCTCGGAAAACGTGGAAAATTTTGCACAATTTTTACTCGGAAAACGTGTAAAACTTTGCAAATTTTTTGCAATTTTGTCCTCGGAAAAAGTGGGAAATTTTTCAATTTTGTCCTCAGAAAAAGTGGGAAATTTTTCAATTTTGTCCTCGGAAAAATTGGACAATTTTGAAAATTTCTACTCGGAAAATGGGGCCCTGCAGAGCTAACCACGCATAGAAGTATTAATTTTGGAACGCAACAACATGATAACGTTGAATTTCCCTGACTTTTTCAAAATAAGCCATTCTAATTCCATGACTTTTCCAAGGTTTTCCAGGTCTGGGGGGGAATCCCTTCTTAATGATCGAAAACACATTTGTCACGCACCCCGTAATTTGGCTGGGAATTTCCCCTTTAATTGCAAAGGCATTGAGCGAAGAGCAGCACGTGCTCAAGGTGTATTCCATTCGAGAGACGCTACGGAAGCTCACGCAGGCAACCCAAAAAAAAAAAAAAAGTTGAATTGAAAACAGAGCGAACTCGTTTAAGGTTTCTTTCAACGAAATCATCCATCTTTTGAATATTGCCAAGAAAACCGCAAAACCACCCAAAAAAATGTGCTTTTGGCTTAAAATTTGCTGGAAAAAAGATTAAAAAATACGGAGATTTTCGAAGCCAGAAAATAGGGAGCAAAAAAAGATGCTACATAGAAGGAAAAAGGGGGAGTAGGGGACAAGAATTAAGTTAGGACTAACTTCTATTTTTGGCAAAAGTTGGGTTCAAACCCGCAGCTGTCTAGAAGAAGTAACTCAAGGAAAGTTTTTGGACAAATTCCAGGAATACACGTGGCACTTGCCAGAAACTCAACCAAATGAAGGTACGCAAAAAAATATACAAATAAATAAAAAATGGGTGTCTTTAGCCTCACATCAAAAACTTGAACTCTTAAATAGAAATTAGATGAAAACTCTTTTAAGTGAAATATACGGAAAAAAATATATATCTTTTTTTGTGCGCTAAAATTAATGTATGTTATTAGTTGCAGATTTTTGGAAGATTTTTGTTATAGATTTATTTATACATGTAATCTTTTTTTATACATGTACTTTCTATACTGTATATTTCAATTGTAATGGAATATTTTCTAATAATTGGATAATTTCTTATATTTTTGGAATATTTTTCCATATTTGGATTATTTCTTATATTATTGGAATATTTTAAAATATTTGGATTATTTCTTATTTTAATGGAATGTTTTCTAATATTTATATTATTTCTTATATTTTTGGTATATTTTAAAATATTTGGATTATTTCTTAAATTTATGGTATATTTTCCAATATTTAGATGATTTCTTATATTGATGGTATATTTTAAAATATTTGGATTATTTTTTATATTCATGGTATATTTTAAAATATTTGGATTATTTTTTATATTCATGGTATATTTTAAAATATTTGGATTATTTCTTATATTTATGGTATATTTTCCAATATTTGGATTATTTCTTATATTTATGGTATATTTTCCAATATTTGGATTATTTCTTACATTTTTGGAATATTTTCCAATATATGGATTATTTCTTATATTTATGGTATATTTTAAAATATTTGGATTATTTTTTAAATTTTTGGAATATTTTCCAATATTTGGATGTACATGTACTTCCTATATATTTTAATTTTAATGAAATATTTTCTAATATTTGGTTTATTTCTTATATTTTTGGAATATTTTCCAATATTTGGATTATTTCTTATATTTATGGTGTATTTTCCAATATTTGGATGTACTTCCTATATATTTTAATTTTAATGGAACATTTTCAAATATTTGGTTTATTTCTTATATTTTTGGAATATTTTTTCAATATTTGAATTATTTCTTATATTTATGGTATATTTTCCAATGTTTGGATGTATTTTCCATATATTTTAATTTTTATGGTATATTCTAATATATGGTATATTAATTTTTAGGTAACATTTGCTAATATTTGGATGACTCCAATATAATTCAATTTTTATGAAATATTTCCTTTATATTTCAATTTTTACAGTATATTTTCGAATAGTTGGCTTATTTCATATATTTATGGTATATTTTTTAAATATTTGGATTATTTCTGGATTACATTTATGATATATTTCTATATAATTTAATTTGTATGGGTTATATTCTAATATTTGGATTATTTCTTATAATTTTTGTATGTTTCCTATATAATTTAATTTTTATGGTATATTCCCTTTATATTTCAATTTTAATTATATATTTCCTTGGTGTATTTTATAATATTTTGAATTTTTTGGTAAGCGCATATTTTCCAATGTTTGGATTATTTCTTATATTTTTGGTTTAATTTCTAATACTTTTTAATACAGTTTTATGGTACATATATATTTCCCTACATTTCGGTATATATTTTCCTATATTTGTATATACATTCCCTATATTTGCGGTATATTTCTCACGCTACCATATATTTCTCGCATCATTTCTTTTTTTATTTTTCTTATAATATTTATATTTCGTATATTTTCTTATATTCTTTATCGTTTCGTATATTATTAGCAAAAACACTTTCGTTAGTAAGTTCTCGTTGTCTGTCAGCGCCATCTATCGGCGGCTCGTGCCAACTTTAACATAGAAATACAGGGTGTCCCAAAACAATTGGTAAAACTTATACAGAGTGTCATCAAAGTTGCTGAACTACGGGAAAGGTCATGTGACACTCTGTAAAAAGTTTTCTCTTTGAACTTCCGTACGCTCGAATGGTCAAGAAATCGCCTTGATCATGTGGTCAGATTTTCTCGAATCTCGATCGATTCCATCTGCGGCGGCCATTTTGATATTTATTGACATTGCCAAAAGGGGGAAGAGCTTTCGATAATTAAGACCAAATACTAATTAGGGAAACAGCAGGGGCTGCGAGGCTAATTACGATCAATGTCCGAGTGGTCAAACAGGGTTCCACCAGAAATTTCATTTTCAACTTCCCTGACTTTTCCAGGTTTCAAAAATAATTTCCCTGACCAATAACAACGTGAAAAATTGAAATTTTCCAAAATTGACACTGGAAAATATTTTTTTTTTTAAAATTTACAAACGACAATTTTGGAAAATTAACAAAGAATTTTTTTTTAACTTTTAAAAAAAAATTGTATTCGGAAAATGTTGAAAATTTGTGCTCGGAAAAAGGTGAGAAATAGCGCAATTTTGTCCTAGGAAAATGTGGAAAATCTGAACTCGGAAAAACAAGAGAATTTTCAAAATTTGTACACGGAAAATGCTGAAAATTTGTACTCGGAAAACCAAGAGAATTTTCAAAATTTTGTACACGAAAAACGTGGACAATTTTGCTAATTTGTACTTGGAAAATGTGGAAAATTTTGCAAATTTGCACTCGGAAAAGGTGGAAATTTTTGCAAATTTGTACTCGGAACAGGTGGAAAATTTTGCAAATTTGTGCTCGTAAAAGCTGGTAAATTTTGCAAATCTGTACTCCGAAAATGTGGAAATTTTTCGCACATTTCTACTCAGAAAATGGGCCCTGAATTGCCGTGACTGCATGCGTTGAATTTCCCTGACTTTTTAATATAAACTATTCTTCCCTGAATTTTCCAGGTTATTCTCAACTTCCCTGACTTTCCAGGTTTTCCAGGTCTGGAGGAACCCTGCTAAATAAACAATCTACAAAAATGCAATTTAATTACAATTAATGCCACTTTTAGAACTCGTACAAATGCGAGTCTCTAATAAAACACTTTTAATTGATTCTATAAAAGAACCCTAAAACCAAAAGGAATTAAAAATTCATGACATTCCATCCGGACTGAACCGGAAGTGCCCTATGCACCTTTTACTATTATTGAATCATCTAAAAAACATACGTATGGCGCATGCGCACTTTCAACTCTCGCGCATGCGCACTTTGATCTTAGCGTATAAGCGCCGTATTTGTACGCATGCGCAGTTACGTTTTTGCACATTTCGTGTTCAATTCAATTCAATTCAACTCAGTATCCTACCATCAGTAAATAAATACCATGTGGTTCATCTTTTATTTTTACAGGATTCCCCCCGGAAATTTCAATTTTTAATTTCCCTGACTTTTCCAGGTTTTGAAAAAAATTTCCCTGACCAATGATAACGTCCAAAATTGACATATAGAAAAATGTTAAAAATTAAAAAAAAAACATTTACTAAAAGTTTTGCAAAATTGTCCTCGGAAAACGAGGAAAGTTTTGCAAATTTGTCCTCGGAAAACGTGTAAAATTATGCAAATTTGTTAAAGGAAAACGTGGAGAATTTTGCAAATTTGTCCTCGGAAAACGTGGAAAATTTTGCAAATTTGTTACAGGAAAATGGGGAGAATTTTGCAATTTTATACTCGGAAAATTTTGCAATTTTTGTCCTCGGAAAACGTGGCAAATTTTGCAATCTTGTCCTCAGAAAACGCAGAAAAATTTAACAAATTTGTACCCGACTACGATGAATTTCCCTGACTTTTCCAGGTCATTTTCAAGTTCCCTGACTTTTCTAAGTTTTCCAGGTCAAGGGGAACCCTGTTTTAAGCTTTTTTTCCCCGCAGTTCGTCGATTATCCGTGAACCTTCATTTCCGGAAAATCGAATTTTTCACATAAATTTGTCGAAATTCTTGGTAACAATTCGTCATTGCGTTGCGTCTCGTATAGGTGGCGCCCTCTAGCGACTCATTAAAGAGCTAATTAAGGGGTTAGATACCCCTATATAGGTTTTGGCAACCACCAAATAATAAACAGCGTCGATTATCCGTGAACCTTCAACCCTGGATAATCGAAAATTCCCCTTAAATTTGGCGAAAATTTGGTTGTTTTTTTCTAACTCATTTTTGCAGTAAGTGTGGCGCCCTCTGGCGACTCATTAAGGGGTTAGTTCTTAAGTTTATTACCAAAAACAAAACAGCCATTTTGTCTCTTCCAATTTACTTTCTCAATCAAAATATTTTGCTTTTCGTTTCCAATTTTGTCGCAAAATGAGATTTACGATAAGGGAGGCCAAGGGGACTAAGGGGACTTAGGGGAAGAAGAAGAAAAGGCAATTTTATTGTTATTAGGAGACCAATTACTAAGACGGGAAAGAAATAAAATGGCGGAAATGGAGAAGGGAAATTCCCCTTTTCCTGAGCAGACATTTTTGGTCAAAAGAAAAAGTCGTTCTGGTTTTCAGCACTTTGCAATTTGCTGCATGCGGGAGAAGAACGTTTGATCGATAATGTGAGAATGTACTTCAAAATGGCCGCTGATACTCTTTTTCCTACGTAAAAACAAACAATTATTCACGGAACAAAGAAAAAATCAAAAGCAAATCATATACAGGCAGCCATATTGTGTTAAAAATTGAAGCAATCACAGAGGCAGCCATTTTGTCTTTCTTAAAAATCGAACGAATCATAGAAGCAGCCATTTTGTATTAAAAATGGAACGAATCGTAGAAGCAGCCATTTTCTCGTAATTCGAACGAATCATTAGAGGAGGCCATTTTGTCTTAAAAATCGAATGAATCATTAGAGGCAGTCATTTTGTCTTAAAAATCAAAGAAATCCTTAGAGGCAGCCATTTTGTCTTAAAAATGGAACCAATCGTAGAAGCAGCCATTTTGTATTAAAAATGGAATGAATCATTAGAGGCAGTCATTTTGTCTTAAAAATCAAAGAAATCCTTAGAGGCAGCCTTTTTGTCTTAAAAATCGAACGAATCATAGAAGCAGCCATTTTGTATTAAAAAAATTACGAGCCATAGAAACAGCCATTTTGTCTTAAAAATATTACGAATCATAGAAGCAGCCATTTTGACTTAAAAATGGAACCAATCGTAGAAGCAGCCATTTTGTATTAAAAACGGAACGAATCATAGAGGCAGCCATTTTGTCTTAAAAATATTACGAAGCATATAAAAGCAGCCATTTTTTTCTTTCTTAAGAAATCGAAGGAATCATAGAGGCAGCCATTTTGTGTTAAAAATGGAACGAATCGTAGAAGCAGCCATTTGTTCTTAAAAATGGAACCAATCGTAGAAGCAGCCATTTTGCATCAAAAATGGAACGAATCATAGAGGCAGCCATTTTCTCGTAATTCGAATGACGGAATGAATCAATAGAGGCAGCAATTTTGTCTTACAAATGGAACGAATCATGCATAGAAGCAGCCATTTTGTGTTAAGAGTCGAACGTGAAGCAACGTCATATTTGGGTAGTTTCCATAGCAACCACGGAACGTATAATCTACGTGCGTAATAATTGCAAATGAATCATTTTTAATTACAAGTGCGCATGCGTTATAGCCAAACTGCGCATGGGCCAAAACCAAAGTGCACAAAAGTGCTCAAGGACAAAGTCATCAAAGTGCGTAACGTAAGCTACGACTTCAAGTGTTGGTTGAGTACGAAAATCGACGCAACGACGCAGGCGCACTTGACCGGAAGTGAGAATTCCCCCTACGGAGGCAACGGAGCGTGCTAGCGTGCACTTAGCGCTTACTTAGATTTATGTGGCTTTTAGAGGTTTGACAGCAGCAGCGCCCTCTACTTACTCCCTTCCCCTTTTCGCCAATTTGCAAAAGATAAGAAAATTGGAGAGGGAGCGAGTGAGAGTGAGTAATAAAGATTTATGAAGCAGATGCTCAATTCGATCGGAGCATCTACTCAACAATTTTATGATTTAGTAATATAACAGAAAATTACATTTGTCCTTCAACGTGAATTAATCGTATACAGCATAATTTACATATTCACGCAAATTAAAATAAATAACAAATAATTACAGCAAATTACAAATAAGTCGATTATCCGTAAACCTACAATTGGAAGTATTATTTAAGAGAAATAATCGCCATTTGCACGAAAAATTGCAATTTCCCTAAAAAAAATCATTTATCGCAAAAAGTCGTTATTTTCGCAAAAAATCGCCGATATCTCAAAAAACGCCAATATCTAGAAGATTTCTCAAAAATACGAGAAAATTTCTCAGAAATACCAGAAGGTTTCTCAAAAATACCAGAAGGTTTCTCGAAAATACCAGAAAGTTTCTCAAAAATACCAGAAGGTTTCTCAAAAATACAAAAGGTTTCTCTAAAATACTAGAAGGTTTCTCAAAAATACCAGAAGGTTTCTCAAAAATACCAGAAGGTTTCTCAAAAATACCAGAAGGTTTCTCAAAAATACCAAAAAAATCTCAAAAATACCAGAAGGTTTCTCAAAAATTCAAAGGGTTTCTCAAAATACTAGAAGGTTTCTAAAAAATACAATAAATTTCTCAAAAATACTAGAAGGTTTCTCTAAAATACTAGAAGGTTTCTCAAAAATACATAAAAGGTTTCTCAAAAATACTAGAAGGTTTCTCAAAAATACTAGAAAGTTTCTCAAAAATACCAGAAGGTTTCTCAAAAATACCAAAAGGTTTCTCAATAATACCAAAAAGTTTCTCAAAAATACCAGAAGGTTTCTCAAAAATACCAGAAAGTTTCTCAAAAATACCAGAAGGTTTCTCAAAAATACCAGAAGGTTTCTCAAAAATACCAGAAGGTTTCTTAAAAAACACATAAAAGGTTTCTCAAAAATACTAGAAGGTTTCTCAAAAATTCAAAGGGTTTCTCAAAATACTAGAAGGTTTCTCACAATACTAGAAGGTTTCTCAAAAATACAAAAGGTTTCTCAAAATACTAGAAGGTTTCTCAAAAATACAAAAGGTTTCTCAAAAATGCCAGAAAGTTTCTCAAAAATACCAGAAGGTTTCTCAAAAATATCAGAAGGTTTCTCAAAAATTCAAAGGGTTTCTCAAAATACTAGAAGGTTTCTCAAAAATACTAGAAGGTTTCTCAAAAATACAAAAGGTTTCTCAAAAATACAAAAGGTTTCTCGAAAATGCTATATAAGGTTTCTCAAAAATACTAGAAATTTTTCCATTAGGAAATTTTCATTTCCACAAATACTAAAAAATTAACACAAAAACAATCATTTTTTCCCCGAAAATACAAACTAACATTTTCCCCTAAATGCCTCTGAGTACAACACTTACCTAGCTCTTAAGGGCAACTTAAGAATGTTCTTAAGTATACCCCTAGGTGGCCTCATCGTAAGTATCTTCTTAAGACGAACCCCTTATAAGCCTAAGAAATGAATGTTTTGAGGGTAAAAAAATCCATACATGTAGGCCTACTAAGGCTATACATTGTATAAAAATCGTTTAATAGTCGATTTTTAAGCCTATAATCCCTTAGGGGGGAAACTGTACTTAAGTCGCCATTTTGTATTTTTTTTTATATATTTTCCTTAAACGTTCCAAAATATGTTTCGTGGGTAATCCTAGGTGTCGCTAAAGAGGCGTGAAGTGGGATTAAGCCTCTCGTATCTTAAGGGGAAATCCCCTAACCCCCCTTAAGCCTATTTCCACACCCCCTTAAAGAAAGAAAAAAAGACCCTTTAGAAAATATGTGAGCAAATAAAAATATGAAGTATTGGCTCTTAAATACTCATCTCAGCCCACACATGATTTATAATAATAAGTGGGATTTCCCCTAAAGGGTTCTAATGCCCTGTATTTTGCATATTTATTGTGCGATTAAGGGGGTGCATTAAGCATCGTAGAGGGCGCTGCGGGGAGTTTATTAACCCTAATTCTGAAGCATTAGCGATTCTTGCTGAGAAATTCATTACAAATACAATGTTTATGATAAACTATTATTGTTGGCCGATTTGGTCGAATAACTGAAATATATTTTTTGGGAAAAATCGCCATTTTTTGAGAAAAAGGCGTTTTTTTTTCTTTGCTTAAGTAATGACTTTTTTTTTTGGAAATGGCAAAATTTATCTAAAATTTCAATTTTTTTTTTTCTGCGAAAAAGCTGATTTGTTGAGAAAATTGTTATTTTTGTTAGATATAACGATATTTTTCGATAATTATTTTTTTTTGGGGGAAAATTGCGATTTTTTGAGAAACCTTCTAGTATTTTGAGAAACCTTGTATATTTTCCAGAAACCTTCTAGTATTTTGAGAAACCTTGTATATTTTCCAGAAACCTTCTAGTATTTCTGAGAAACCTAGTTATTTGAGAAACCTTCTATATTCTGAGAAACCTTGTATTTGGGGAAACCTTTTAGTAGGCTATTTTCGAGAAACCTAGTATTTCTGAGAAACCTTCCAGTATTTCTGAGAAACCTTGTATTTTCTAGAAACCTTCTAGTATTTCTGAGAAACCTAGTTATTTTAGAAACCTAGTATTTCCGAGAAACCTAGTATTCTGAGAAACCTTTTAGTACTTTCGAGAAACCTTCTAGTATTTCTGAGAAACCTAGTATTTTGAGAAACCATTTAGTACTTTCCAGGAACCTTTTAGTATTTCTGAGAAACTTTCTAGTATTTTTAAGAAACCTTCTAGTATTTTTAAGAAACTTTCTAGTATTATTTTGAGAAACCTTATATTTCTGAGAAACCTTCTATATAGTATTTCTGAGAGTTCTCAGATGTAGTACCGTGTACACTGTATTTTCGCAAACTTTTCTGAAGTATATTTTTTATACTTTTCTAGAATTTTTGCAAATATTGTTATTTTTGTTATTGCGTGGAATTTTTTAACAATATTTTATCAAAAAAGAAACGATTTCTTTTAAACAGTTAATATTTTGAATAATAATCTCTTTCGTTAACCAAATTTGTTTGAATTTTATTTTCTGAAACATTTCATAATTCATTAACGAATTACTAATTCCATCGATCCGTGTACTCCAAGATGGCCGCCAGCTTAATAAATCAGGGCCATTATTTGTGCAATTTTGTGCTAAGACTAAATCAAGTAGTTTTCTCTACTCTTCTCTCTTTCTCTTCATTTATTACCAAATCAAAGCTTTAATAAAAAGAGGGGGGAAATCTCGCCTCTTTTATCCGAACACATTTTCGTTTTATACTCGAGGCCAAAACGTTAAGTTCGGTTAATCGGTGTTATTCATCATCATCAACACTTTCATAAATATTTCAAACAACTCGAGGCGTCGACAAAATCCAAAAAGGGGAAAAACAACTCAAGAATTTCGACAAAAATGGCTTTCAGAAGACAAATTTCAACAAATTCACCATTTTGAAAATCAGAAAATATCACGTGACAATTAAGCCGAGGAAGAAATGTGCAGAAAATACACGGAACTTAATGTACCAAATTACACAAATTTCATCTTCAACTTCCCTGACTTTTACAGGTTATAAAATTTCCCTGACCAAATCACAATGTCAAAATTGTATACATTTTTCAAAATTGACTAATGACAATTTTGAAAATTAACCTATAAACATTAAAAAATTTTCAAAAAATATAGGCCTACATATATACAATACGTGGAAAATTTTGCAATTTAGTACTCGGAAAATGTGCAAAATTTTGAAAATTTGTACAGTTCTCGGAAAAAGTGGGAAATTTTGCAACTTAGTACTCGGAAAACGTGGACAATTTGGAAAATTTGCACTCGGTAAACGTAGCAAATTTTGCAAATTTGTACTCTGAAAACGTGGAGAATTTCGCAAATTTGCACTCGGTAGACGTGGAAAATTTTGCTAATTTGTACTCGGAAACTGGGAAAATTTTGCAAATTTGTTTTCGGAAAACGTGGAGAATTTTGCAAATTTGAACTCGAAAAACCTGGAAAAGTTGCGTATTCATTCTCGGAAAACGTGGAGAATTTTTCAAATTTGTATTCGAAAAACGTGAACAATTTTGCAAATTTGTACTTGGAAATTGGCACCTGCAAGAGCTAACCATGCAGAAATAATAATTTTAGAACGGCATGACTGCGCTGAATTTCCTTGACTTTTTCAAAATAAGCCATTCTACCATGACTTTTCAAGGTTTTTCTGGCAAGACAATATCACGTGACAAGGAAGTATACAGAGTGTCCACTCTTTCGATAAGTATCTGAACAACTTTATCCCGTTTTACAAGTTTGTGGTATAGTCTTAGGTCAATGAACACCCTGTAATTACAGGGTGTCCAGTGTCCTTGACACCCCATTTCTAAGAGAGAAGTGAAAGCTGACCGATTAACAGAGTTCCCAAACTTATTGAAAATGAAAATCCCCTGACTTTCCCAGGTTTCCCAAAATCAATATTGCATTTTCCCCTGACCAGTTTTTAGACAGTCAAAATCATTAAAATAAACTAACCTACCATTATTGAG